>JBAMBJ010002926.1:0-47095 GCA_037043495.1 Drosophila recens | reverse complement strand
ACACACACACACATTCGCACATACAAATCCACAGTATGAGAATGTGTGTTACTGGACGCGCATTCAAATTCAAGATGTGTGCTAGTATTTTTTGTAGCTGACAATATCTTTGCCAAGCATAACAGAATATTTCATAGCTACATTTCCAAGGTTTCACGGACCCATTTAGGCACTTGGCATACCCGGTACCCATTCGTAGAGAGGGTATGCTAAGATTCTTTAAAATAAAATGTATACCTATTTTAATTTGTAACTTTTCTAACTAAAATAAATGATTAATGTAGTATTCCATGGTATTTATAAAGGGTATTTTGTTTCTGAGCGATTGATGATAATTTCATACCTTACCTTCAAAAACCAAAGAAGTTGTTCTTTCAATTTTGCTGGGTTTCTCCCAGTGACAACCTTCTTACTGAAACATTTATATCTTTGCTCTATGAAAAATTTCCAAAAATTTAAGATTCGGATAAATTTTTCTACCGTTGCAAAATTTTAACAATATTGCGTATTTTTCGCAATACGAGTGTAATTAAAAAATTTACTAAATACTAATTTAGCAAAGTTTTATCTTGAAAGTCTTCGCCAAAGAACTATCAATTATAATATTTACCGAATATTAAATTAAATAAGTCTGATTTATCTAATTATTCCAGACAAAAGGCTTTCACACTTTTAAGTGTTTAATCAATCGTAGGGTTAACAACTTTATATATAAATTCGAATGTCGTACCAAAGCTAGTGAGACAAACATTTAGCCAAATGTAGCCAATTTTTCAGATTAATGCGTCAAAAGCAGCTTGAACCCAAGTAAAATGTTGAAAGAAGAGATTGAGAGAATGGAGAGGACAACAGTCTGGCAAGCAGGCAATCATGTATGAATATACCAGGGTTGGCAATGAATACATAGAATATATTTCTGAGATCAAAGGAATGAATTAATATACGTTTTTTAATTATAATTTATTTTACTTATTTGATTATTTTAATCTAACGTAAAGATTCAATTATTGATACAATAAATAAATATTATTTTATATTATTATTCTTTTGAAAAATACATATCTTTTCTTAAAACGACTTTTGATCATTCTCTTTTTTCCAAGAAAATATATTTTAAACCGGAAAATTACAGCAAAATGAATTTTTTCTTCTCCGAAGATAAAGATAGATGAATAGATCAGGCTAGTAATTTTGGAATCTTTTTCCTGCAGCCCTCGACAGAAATAAATAATTTTGGAATGGAACGTGTTGTCACTTTCAGCTTCATTGAGCTGTATTATATTTGTTCAGCAGACAAGGACATTGTCGCTGCATAAATTTATGGCTTATTTAACGCACTTAGCACTGGTTGCAATTTACAGACAAACAAATATGAAAACTGTTGCAAAAACACATGATAATATAGCCAACAAGACAATAAGTATATGAACTATAGCGAAAGTAGTCGAGTCGATGATACCCTGCATAGTAGGATTGATAGACGTACGTATTCAATTGCAATCAGACACAGACTAAATCATCGATAAAAATTCTAAGATAATTAATTAGTACAGTAAAAGTTTTGACAAAAAAAAATGTATAGATTTACAATTCCATTGCTTTAATTGTATTTATACAAAAACAAAAACAAAAAAAAAACAATTGAATTGATAAATATGTTAACACACATCTTTGTACAGAGGAGAGCAACAGCCGAAGATTTAATACACTATTAGGTCGTTGCTACTGAAACTAAGAAATATTTATCAACTGTTTGAAACAAATTATCTTAGAGTAAAGAAACAAAAAAGTGCAGACAGAAAGAGGCGTTGAGTTAAATTACCTAATATATGGTTCAGAAACGCCTCTCAATACAAAAGTACAATACTCTCTGGTAGGGTGTAAAAGCCGTAAAAAGAACTGTCAGAATTTCAAGCATCGCCAGGGCGCGAAATACGCACCATGATATACACTATGAAGTGCAAATAGCGCTTGGTTATATGTACTTTCGGGCAACGTAAATTGCACTACGCATGGCAACGCCTAAAAAATAGAAAACAAAAAGGAAAAGGAATATTCTGCTCAATGGCCAGGAGGCAGCTCTCCATATCTCGATAGTCAACAATCAATTCGTAGCGCAGATTGACTGTGGTAAGGAGGAAGAGCCTTGCCACAATGTAATAAATTTGAGAAAGTCAAACTGAGAATGTGGTCTTAACTGTGGTTAATTCCATTAAGTTTTGCACACACGAGTTTTGAAATCCAGATAAACACATTTTAATTGGTTTATCTATCTGAATCTTTAAATTAAATAGCTTTAAGATTTTATTTTATTACTTTAATATAAACTTATGAAAAATAAAATAAGATAATAATCATAGAAAATATTTATGAAAATATATGCTAAGCTTTAATTGGTACAGGGTTTTTCTTTGTCAAGCACACGCGGCTAAATACATTCATGTCATTCAATTGCAATTCAACTTGCACAAGCATCCTAAGACCCTGTTAATATTTCTTGTCTGATAATTCGTCAATTTAACTTTTTGGAACATAAGCAAAGTAAATGTACTCGGATTGAATATAAACTAGTCCCTCCTAATTAATATTCCTCTCAAAAATTATAAATGACAAGTTCGCTCCCGATCCAATTATCCAATAATAGACACCTACTCAACGGAAATATTGGCAATAACCTTCGGGCGAAGTTTAATATTTGGCATTGACAAACAATTTCAAATTCAATTAGTTTACTGAAGCCCACGCAAAGCTCTCTCTCTTTGGCCTAAGACAATTTGCAATACAGGATTGGAAGTAGCCTCCGGAAGTTTATAATTACTGTGTAAAATGATAGAAAGATTTCCGGGAAACAGGTGGGCGTACAATAAAGTCAAGGAAGCCGCCAGGCACCCAGCGTGTGAATAACTTACAAATATTAAATCAATGCGAGGGTAACTTTGACTTTCCATCAAGTATTCAAGCCACAAATAGATAATAATGACATCAGAGTGCCAAGCTTCTGATGGCAACGGTTGCGGTTGAGTGACCACAAGTCATTGACAAGTTCAGCGACTTCAAATAAGGGAGTCTCACTTGCGACAGTGGCTGCCAAAAAGCAGGCGTTACTCGTTTATTTTCATTACACTTCTGTCTGTCGCGCCGATTTTCGGGCTTTCATCAAATTATCTTTTGAAATGGCAACATGCTCAAATGGTCTTCATATTAAATCTATTAATATAAATACAGTATCCCCTATATGCATAAGTACAGAGATGCTTCGTAAATAACTTTCCCCAGAAACGCAAAATTTCCTTTTACTTTCCCAACTGTTTGACATTTTAAATAGTCACTGTAGTTAGCCCTCAACTTGTTAACGAATACTAATGTAAATAAATAAAATTGGAATCGCGAAGTATTCATATGGTTTGACTATAAAATTCTGTTGAGGCACAATGCTCTTGTAATTCCTATTCTATCCAAATGTTGCCATGAACAGACATGAATGTGCATGCGTGTGCGTATCTAAATATCCAAAAGTTCAAAGTTCCTCTTAAATTTGATTGCGTTTGCTCGGGCCAAATCATTGGAGGATGTTAGGCAAAACGACAAAGGAGATGAACGAGTTGACACTTTGAAGACGACTACGAGAATGCAATGATTTTTGCTTATAGCATTAACATTTACCATTTAGCTCGTATTTCTAATCGCCTTTAACACCATATTGAAGTTATCCACTCGATATTATCCCCAAGGGGTTCAATGACCAATTTTAAATTAAATAGATAAGGCAAAGAAAGTAAGTAAAGGCGTTCTTAAAGTCTTGAGCTAAATTGGAAAATCCACGAAACTCCGAGATTTGGGACAAATCATAAAATAATTAGCAAAAATTAGAAAAATTCTGTATTTCACATATATGTACTTTGAAATTAATTGATTCACATTATTAGACCCCATTAATTCCTTTGAAAATATTTTTCTTATCAGATCCCTCAGCATCCCTCAGATAAAGAAGGGTGTATAACAGAATTATTTTTTTAATCAAATAAGTCTGATCAAGTATTGTTGCCTGTACATTTAAATTCGCTATAGATTATAAGTACTTTAATACATATATTAAAATGTTGCTCTATTCATCATTTAGGTATTTCCTAGAAAAATGTTCGACGGAGAGAGAACATTAGATTAAATCTGTTAAAGCTGATTTATAAAATAGAGAAAGCCACGCGAACTTTTCATCTACTTTTCAAGGACTTTTCTGTGAGTATGGCAATAATCGAAGCTATGTATGTATACGAGTATTTTAGAATAAACTCAAACTACAACTAAGAAAAACCGGAAGTTTGTACCAACTTTTTCCTTCCTGCCCACTTCCTCAATATCGTTTCAGTTATTGGCCATTTAGCCAATATTTGAAGAAAACTCAAAGAATTTGCAATGCTCCATTTATTAGTTTAGTTATGTGGGACAGAATATAGTCTGTGGTAGGAATATGGATGAGTTTACAATTAGTTTATTTTGGATTCCCTTTCGCTTGTTGAATTGACGCTTAGTTGATGTTTCATGTTCCGTGCTTGTGTATTCCTTTTGTCTACCAGTTTTCCTATATTAGCTTTTGTTCTACTTTTTCTTTTCATTTTTGCTATCCTTTTTCTCCTTCGGACAGGAGGTTAAGTAACCGCCAGTTTGCATGCGATCAAAGGCATCGATTGGATCATAGCTTGAGTAAAAAGCCTTGTACTTTGATTTGTGTGGCGCATTATGAAACACATAGAAACATATTGGTGCTAGCATTGCCAAAATGCAGGCATTTCTCAAGATTCCCAAACTCTTCTTCAGATGTGTATCATGAAGAGGAAACTTGATTTTGGCCTAAAATAAAAAGTGTTAATATTAATTTTGTAAAATAAAGTAATACTGTACCGTCGACATGCTGAAATATTTTTTTTGATGTGTATGCTCACTCTAGTTTGTAAAAGCTGTAGAGCTTAAAATTTTACACAAGATATAAACAGCAAGGCGTTCTTCGATTAGAAAATGAGAAAAAAGAGTTCATGTTTTCAAGACTGTAAGTTTTGAATAAAAATAAATTAATTTGTCAAACTTGGTCAGAGTGAACTAGTTAGAAGTGAATTGTGAGCTTTTGTCAGTCATTATCGCTAACAATTAGATGTGGTGAGCGCTCAGTTAAATCCTTAAAATTATGTCAACTGATTGGAAAGAAATGAACATGATGTGAATCCAAATATTGTTAAATATATGTAAATACAACATATGCGGTTCAATTGTACAGCACAATCATCGACTTACCTTGCCAAAAGTAGTGATTACAAGTACACTAAAGTAGTGAGGAAACATAAAAGCTCCAAGGCAACTACGAGCTGACAAAGAAGAACAAGAAACAACGCCTAGGACGCCTAACATGGCCATTTGTCTAGGAACAGGCAAGATAATAAATGTTTGCTGGTTGTGTAAAAAATACGTGGCATACTTTGAGGCGCGTGGCCAACAACATTTCTGTTTACGTGGCCAACAAGCATGCAAAGTGACTGCTCGACAGAAAGTATGCAGTGCACTGGGCGGCAGGGGGAACGGTAGCGAGAGAAAGATTTTGGGCAAAAGCCACAGAACTTTTCAGACTACTCTATTTTCTCTAACGCCTTTAAAAGAGGGGTATTACAACTGCGTCATTGATTTGTGATGAAAATAAAAATTATTCTCAGAAATAATAAAAATAATTTTTTTTTTTTTTTTTGTTTCCCAACGACCATATTACGCTGAATACGGTTCTTGTAAATAATAAAAATAAAATAATAAACTCTATCATAAAAATAGTATTTAAGTATTTATTATTAATAATAAGTATTTAAGTTCAATACAAAGTATTGTGTATTTAAAAATGTTTAATTTCCTTGAAGGTATATTAGATCTTCGCCTAGTTAAAATTGCATCATTTGGTGATTTCTCAGGCTGGTTGCAAGAAGTAACAGTATCCTGCGCATCTAAGGTGTTGCTTTATTCTAAAACCAAAGCACGTTGGTAAAACTTTGTATACAAAGTGCAGGTCGAATGCATAAAAAATTCGGTTAAAGGCTTTTTGTGTTTGTTCCCCCAAACCATCCCATTACCAGTTCGAAGAAAGCCATTGCAATATATTAAATTTCAAAATTCAAGTCTCTTTTCGGTGGTGTTGTCAATGCAAGTTTATTGAAATTTTATGCAATTCGCGCATTTTACGAGTACAGGGTGACCAGAAAAAACGGAGACAAACATTTTTAGCTATAATTTTACTAAACGAGAGAAATTTAGCAAAGCAACAATTAGTAACGATAGAGTGGATCACTAGTAGTAAGATTCTCAGCCGGTTTCGAAATGGTCTCCTCCAGCTGCGATGCGCAGGCCCAATCGTGATTTAAAATTGTTGGCCATGGGCCGCAGGTCGGCGATAGAAGCGCTTCCTTTTCACAGATGAGAAGCTGTTCACCGACGAGCAGGCCCACAACCACCAAAACGACTGGATCTGGTCCGTAGAGGCTCCGAGTACGTCGGCCATTGTCAAACATCGCCAAAATCCTAATGGTTATGGTCTGGGGCGGCATTTGCGCCAGCGGCAAGAAACCCCTGGTTTTCGTGGATCAAGGGGTTAAAAGAAACCAAGAAGTGTACCGCCGCGACATTCTCGACGCCGTGGTAATTCCTTGGGCCCAACAGCACTTCGGCGATGCGGACTGGACTTTTCAACAGGACTCCGGCCGGCTCACAAGGCGAAAATTACGCAAGACTGGTGCAAAACCCATTTTCCGGACTTCATCTCGTCTGCTGAATGGCCACCCTACTCGCCGGATCTCAACCCGATGGACTACAGCGTGTGGTCGATATTGGAGGCCAGGACCTGTGCTAAGCCTCACAAAAGTTTGGAGGCGCTGAAGCAATCGCTGCTCTTGGAATGGAACCAACTGTCTCCCGAGGACCTGCGGCCCATGGCCAACAATTTTAAATCACGTTAGGGCCTGTGCGTAGCAGCTGGAGGAGGCCATTTCAGATCCGGCTTAGAATCTTACTACTAGTGATCCACTTTATCGTTACTAATTGTTGCTTTGCTTAATTTCTCTCGTTTAGCAAAATTATAGTTAAAAATGTTTGTCTCCGTTATTTCTGGTCACCCTGTATTTATGTCGACTCATATAAGGCTATTCAGGAATTTGAAAGGGGGAAAAGTGGTAGAAAGGAGGCGGGAAAGTGGAATGTGAAAATGTTGTATGCTTACAAGCAAATTCGGCTTTCGAGATAAATTCAAGTTTGCCATCTTTTCTGTCGACGTGCTTGTTGCAACCTGTCAAATTCGGCCGCGTTTCGTTTGGTGACAGGAATAGGAAAACTTTCCAGCATCATGGCTACATTTTCTGATGTTTTCCGTTTACCCCTAGACCTAGGAAACGAAAGGCGAAAGGAATTTAGGAACTTAAGTGTAGCTGCTTAAATATTCATGTGTGTGCAGGAGCAAAAACAAGAAGATCAAATTAAATATTTATTTGTAAATGTGTATTAAATACTCGTAAATTGAATGAATTATAATTACAATTGAGAGAAGACTTGATTTGCAAGTGTATAAAATTATAATGAAAATCTGCTTTAACAATAAATTGGCTGCCATTTGGCCAGGACTGCTTTTGTGCTTCCGTTTTGGGTATCCTTCATATTGTTGTTGTCCTTTACAACTGACGATGCATGAAATTCAATTTTGTTTCTTCTTTACTACATAATTTCTTAATTTGTCACTTAGCAATTTATTTACCACAGGCGCAAACGAACATAATAATTTAAAAAGAAATGAGAATTAAGTAAGAACCGAGAATTTTTGTTGTCACGGAGCTCTGTTCCCATTATGAAACAATAATTAACATACATAATTGGGTTGTTCCCTTTGCGGCGATTTATGCGGAAGAATGTGTAAATTTATGCAATTTTTAAAGTCGACAGAAAAAATGTATTTATGTATATTTTTTTGTTCTTGTAAAATTGCTTAGACTTTCTCTGTCTTTATCCTACTAAAAGTTACTAACCTAAGCCATTCCACAATCATACTAAATATACATAGCTCGGATCCCCCTTTGGAAGTACTTCCGACTACGCACAAAATTTGCTCATTTTCACGGGCCGTTTACATTTCGTGCTGTGGGATTTGATTGTGGCATGAATAAATCCTCTGGTGAGATTTCGCTCCAGTGCTCGACAAGCACAAATACCAAATGGCTGCTGACACCATTCAGATGGATGGCTGAAGGGCTGCTCGACAGGCTCATTGTTTATAAGAGTGTTGCCACTCCCCCTCAGCCATAGACCGCCCACAAATGTAAAATGCAAAATGGAAAATCAAGTGCATCAAATTCCGACATGCTGCTGAAAAGCTATTTAAGTTTCATATGCTCTGTCTGCCATAAATAAATTATAATTACTAAACACAGTTCTGAGACGCTTACAACAAGTCAATTCATATGAAACATGAAGGCGACATGGAAGTACTCATTGTGATCTTCTCGAAACAAGTTTTAGTTGAAAAACTGATCACATCTCCTATATTTTAACATGCTCAATTTTCTACAATTTTCCATCTCTGGCAACAGTTGAAAACTTTCCAATTTGTGTGCCGACACTCTGCGGTAAGTTTGCGGCGTGTTGACGAGCTTTCCTGTTGGCCATGTTGGTTGACATGGTCTTAAAGAGTTAAACTTTTATTTAATTCCAACATAAGCTTAAAGTTAAATTGAATCAGAATTTTACATTAATTTCTGTGCGATTTAAGTGAACACTTAATTAACTGATATCTTAACCAAGCCTAAAATCAAACTAGCATATTGTTCTTTTTTTATAAAGATCAAAAGTTAAATTATGTAGTTCATTATTGTTTATTATTATTGTAGGGACAATACAGCTTCGTCATCAGTCTTAGCTGGTTTTGAAAAACTTTAGAGCTCCTAACTAAAAAAAACTGTCTATTTTTTGTCTGTCCCTAACAGAATTCAATAAGCAATATATAAATAAAAAGACTTTATAATTGGTTGAAAATTATATTACGATATAAACACTTATAGCTAAGGTTGTACACAAACAAATACAGATATGTATGTCAATCTGATAAGTTGTAATGTTAATAAGGTCTATCTGTGCTGCGACCAGTATATGTAGGGTCTATTGTGCTGGCCTGTAAGACATAGGGCTTTTAATGAATTTAAGCACTTTGTGGTTGAAATTTTTAACTAACTCTTTTGATTTTGGTGATTTTGGCTTGAAATGCGAGCGAATCATGTGAAAAAGTATCTTAGAAAATAGATCTTAATAGAACTTAAAATACTACTAGATTCAACTCGAGCTGCAACTAATTCCAGAGTTCGCCTAATGGATTTTCTGCGTATTTCGAAACAAAAACTGAAACAAAGGCAGAAAAGGGCAAACGGAAGGTTCAAATTTTCACTCTCGTCTTGCAAAATAGAAAATGTCAAATAACTGTAAGGTGTGATGCGTGTGTGTAAGTATGTGTGTGAGTGTGTGCATGTACCGTTGACTATTTTGGCTTTAGTTGCATGTTGCAGAACTTTTGCGGCTGCCGGGTCACCTTTTGTTCATCAGCGTCATGGCGGAAATATGTAACTAAGCCATGTGGGTGAAAATAATGTTGCAGTTTTATTGCGTGGAAAACACTTTGATGCCGCATTTATGTGAGATTTGTGTGCGTGGGTTGCAAGTGTCGCACTACGGATTCATACACAACTTGTTGACCTTTCACCCGTAGAGCTTTGCTCAATGCATCGCAAGCTGAAAAATTTTTTATTTTTACTTTAAACCAAATTCTAATGCATTTTAATAATATAAGAAATATGGGAATGTTGAAAAGAAATCTGTGAGCATCATTTCGCTGTCAAGGACTTTTGTTTTTATTTTATTTGTTGCTCGCATTTTTTGTGAAACATAAATTTCACACGCTCGTTTCTTTTTAGCCGCTAGAATTAACTGTTATGTGGCCATAATGTGTCAATCAAATTGTTTCTTTTGGCCTTGGCAGACAGCTGAATAAGAACGAAATCTGCGCCATAAAACTTTATAAAGCGAAAGCCAAAACAACGCAAGGCAAACGAGGCGAGACGCGTGGATGCTTTAAACCATATGGGATAATAAAATCTGGGCAAAGTGATTAGGGCGGGATGGGCAGGAAATGAGAAGGGGGAGTGGCATGTGGGATATTCAAGGCGGGAAGAGGGAACCGACTATGTTACATTCTTGGCAGGCAAATTTAGCGTAAGGTTGCCAACTGTCTGCCGCAGTATCTTCCCCTCTCCCTTCCCACATAAGTGGTATTAGACACTGAACCACAATGGAGTATACAAAGAACAAGAACAGAAACTGACAAGGGTAAGTCAAAATATTTAGTGAGCAATTTGGTGTCCTTGTTTGTAGTCTGTTTAGCGTTGACATTTGGTTTTCTGATTGGGGTTTCAGATTTCTACCTTCTTCTGTTTGTATACGAGCACAACCAACTTAGTTGTGTCCTTTTCCTTAGCAATTTTGACAGGTATACTTAAGTTAGTCAAGGACCTGGTCTGCTCATGATTTGACTTTAATTTGATTTGCTTTCAGTGGAATTTCTCATGTGATTATGTGTATCTGCAATAATTAAAGGAATTTCCACTAGAATAGCCAAGTGACAATGTCATTAGCTTATTAATTCGTTGAGAACTGCTGAGTGTCGACAAAGCTTCTCACATTTAAGTGTGGGTAAAATGGTGCGTATGCGCAATGTCTGAATTGTTGCTTGAAGCCATCATCATTTTGTGTCTTTTAACTGACCTTCGGTCGGATGCGCATTGCCTACAATTTGGGAGTGCTGTCATTCATTTCTGCCTATTGCCCATTCGTTAACACATAAATCCCATATGGCATAAAGGAAAACACATTCAGACAAACGTGATTCCTTGGCATCGTCCTTGCCCTACGTGCGAAACTTTTTGCCGATGCCGTCGCCTTTTTAATTCCTCAGAGCTTTGGCCCAGACCTGGGCCTGTACTTTGCTTGTCATATTTATTTTTATTTTATTTTATCATTTTTTGTTGAGACATCCTTTTAGACGCAACAGAGCAATCATTGTTATAGACTTGTCATATGGGACAATCTTTAAAATTTGTTCCTTTTCAGCAAACTTTAAGAAAAGTTTTGTTTACACTTCCAATAATTTTAATCGCAAGTCTAAAACAAACTCATGCTTGATTTACAAACAGTGCATAAAAATGTTAGCCAAGTGCCATTAAAACACTTTTGAGCTGGCGGCTTCTTAAAAGCATGCTCAATAAACGCCCAAAAGTTAAAATTTATTTTATAGCCTCTCTGGATTATTTGTTGGTGTGTGAAGTAAAGCACTTAGGACTCTTGCCTTGGATTTAATTCATTTACAGCTAACATTTTGTTGAATGAACTTCAAAAGTGCCAATAAAATGTGTTTTGTATGGCAATTAATCCCTATCAAACATAATAGAATCTAATCTATAGAGACGGAGAGATCTTAAATGGAGGCGATTTTATTGCATAATTTAATCGATTGTTTTTATAAAACGTGATCCTCCTATTTATTTAATTTGAATTTGATATAATTGGCTATAGAGAAAATATAATATATTTGAAAGATTACCAAGTTACCAAAACTTAATGCAATTGGTTCCATGAAACTTACCCCGTTGCCATTGATTAAGAGTGTCACGCTAAAAAATGTTCAGGCTAAAAATACATTGGATTAAATATTACGATCGGATAATACTTATATTAATGTACGTGTATGGTGAGCACAGGACATACTGTCTTCTAACGGGTCACAACTAAAATTCTGGACAGTGCCTGCAGCTTAGGCATGCTTTGTCGTATAACAATGGTATTTGGTAATAAAATCAGCTATTGAATGATCTTTTTACCAAATAATTCCAAAAAATTATGTGCACAACATTAGACTTCAAAATGCCTTCCAAACAGCAACTGCTGCGAAAACGTATTGTACGCTTTTACCAAGATCACAAACAGCAGGGAAAAACTTACACCTGCGCCCATTTTATGGCGGAGGGCGTGGCAAAAAGCATTTTATATTTAATTCTTAGCAGTTTGAAAATAGAAAGGTAGTCTGGTTAGGGAAGAAAATCAACAATTATGACTAGAAATAACATTTAAAAGCTAAAGACTGCTTTTAACAATAAAAATGGAATAGGCCAAATCGGCCCGAAAATTCGGATGCTTGCACCAACATTTCTGTAAAACATTAAAATCATTAAATATCAATGCCAGAAAGAAGCAGCGGTCACCAGGTTGCACTGAGACGCAAATCCAGCTAGTAAGATCGCAATACAGGTGGATGTGCAAAGATTACAAAAAAAAAGCATTAATTCTTGGTAAGCAAACAATTAAATTTGTTCCCAAAGACAGAAATTCGACATCAATTGCAGATTTTTTTGGTGAACTTTAAAGATTAGTGTATAAGAATGGATGGAAGTCTAAAATTTAAGCAGTTGACACGTTGCATCCTAAAGTGCCTATAAGAAATTGACCCAATGGGCGTACAACGTGCAATTTCGAGAGTCTGCACAAAACGGCGTAGTGTGGCCGACAAAGGACATTTTGATCAAGTCCATTAAATAAAATAAACTTATATTATTACTACCTTTATAAAAAAAATAAACTCAATAAGTATTGACCGAAAATATATTTTTGCTGGACTTTTGAAATTAGTCCAGAATTTTAGTTGTGACCCGTTAGAATTGTCTATTACCAGGTCTTTTCTAAATCAATGAAGCTTATGCTCTGTTGACAACCTTCCTGTGCAGCACTTTCGTCCTGATCTTGTTAGTTATGTATTTATCTCAAGCGATCAAAACTTTTTGCAACTCGTTTAATTTCTTTGGAGTTTCTAACCATGCAAATGTGTATTTTTTAAAATGTTATTGAGTTTGAATAGGCTAATTCGAGTTTGTGGTACTGTGAGTCAATGACATCCAACGAAATTTGTGGTGATTGCAACTGCAAATGCCTGCTCAAAGTGTCTCCTATTCTGTTTTGTTTGCCACAACAATCCCATTACGATATCCTGCTTGAAAGCACAGCACGTGACTGGAATGCTCAGCATTTGCTGGGAAGAACTTAAATAATTAAAATATGAGAAAATGAAATGAAGAACTCCCTTGGCATCGCATGCAAAAAAGCGCGGCGCGTGACCATTTTTAACATAACTTATGAGGAAGAAACGAATAAACAAAGAATCCAAGTTTTGTCAAGGCCTTAAATATGCTGAAAAAACCCAGGAACGTGTCAGCGAAAAAGACGTTAGTGCATTGGGGCTGTAATCAACAGAAAGACAGCAAAGTCAAGGCATTTTGGGAATACCAAAGTGTGGGGAAAACAACAGAGTTCAGATATAAATCAGCTTTGCGTACAAGTGTTTTCACTGACATGAAGATGAATCTAAATCCACTCACAATGTGAGTTATGAATGTACCACACGCTATGCATACACCATAGGCTAATATCTCTGCTGTGCAGAATAGAGAATAGAATATGATATGATGACTTAATTCCCACAAGCAATGCAAGAAAGTATTTAATCCGAAAGCGGAGTTTGACGTTTACTTAAAATTTTCTTTTGATTTTAGAGCTAAGGACCCCAAAGATCGTGGTTAAAAAATAGAGAATACAATTAAATTTATAAGATCCACTTAGTAGCTCAAACAACAGTGCGTATACTTAATGCACCCAGTTCAGTAGATAAAAGAGACATCGAAGACCAAATGTTTTACTGTTCAAATTAATTAAGCCTTAAACATTCTTTTTCAAATAGAAAACAGCATATAAATTAAATATAAATTCCATACACGTGAGTGAGCATGAACCCTTACAACATCAATAAAATTATTTAATATTTATTATCGATGTCCTACGGCGCCTTTTTGTTATATCTGCCATTTTTTGTTATCCTGTCGTGTATAAATATTTGTGACCCTTTTCGGCTTGTCTTCAATATTTTTGTGCCCAAAGGGAACAATTATACTTAGAAAAGAACTCTCCTTGACAGTCAGGAATTTATGTATGACTAATTTAAGCGAACATATGCATATGTCATAATATTTAAGGCATTTGATATATGTATGAGCATTTGGACCTGTTGAAAGCAAATCCTCAATTGTCAACTTGAGGTTAATTGAAATCTACTTAAAGCATGCTCTCTGACCTTTTTGCGTTTCATTTGGCTAATATTTAAGATGTGCAAAAAGTCAACTTTTTCGATAATCTATTTTGTAGTAGCTTAATGAAAGACTAGTTTGAATCCCAAGATTGTTTTCCTACGCTTTTGGGGCTGCTTACTTTCATTGTAATATAATTTGGTTAATGATGCATTTAGTTATTTTATTGCTCATGAATTTTTTGAGTTCCGAAACTTAAACTATACACACTATTTTTCCAAATTTAAAAAGAATATCATACCATTACTATATTGGGAAACGGAGAGAGGTATCTTAAAATTGGAGTTCACTTGATCTATTTATAATGTTCAGGGCCTACATATATTGTTCCTTTTTACACTGGGTAAAGGGTATATTATCTCGTCTGCAGTCATTTCATTGTGTTTCAGCTTTAAGTTCTCTAAATTAAATTGTTAACTTAAAACAACGCATTGACCCTGACATTTTCCCGATGGCAATTTGCCAAGCATTTTTATAAAAAGTAAAAGTGAAATATTTTCTTAAATAATAATTAAAAGTAATACAGCAGATAGCGTTCGATATTCGATATTCGTTCGATATTAAAGAGTACTATACACTATTCCAACAATATGACAATATACATTTGATTTATTTAGGTCAGTTTTTTCAATGGACATATAATTTGCATCTAAGATATATTTTAAAATTTGACAGTAATTTCTATACATTTTACGTCAAAATATATTTTCAATAGTTATGAAACACCTTATTTAGACATTGAAAAACGGGCCTTATAATTTCCATCAAATGGATAAATTTTTGTTTATAAAAGAGAATAATATGCGTAAGAACCCATAAAAATTAAATGGAGAAAATAACCAGTTTATCGGGGGTGCCACAGAAATCGCAGCGATTTAGCGTTTTGCGTTTTCAACTAGACTAAGGGTTGACACCTTCTTAGATTAAATTATCCATTGGTTTGTTTAGCAACTTTTTTAGGTTTGTTATTGCAGAGCAATAAGATTTTATCTTTTTTCCTTTCTAATTTATATTATTTTATTTATTTATATAATAATTGATTTTATTTAGCTAAAAAAAAATTTAAAGTAATTGGCGCGAGAAAATAAATATTACTCGACAACTCTAGCAACTGTCTGCTATTAGTCTGTCAACACTTCGAGATACATGTTTTCACAAATTGCACAATAATCTAAAGATTTTTTTTGGTAAAACTCAAACGAGCTTTTTTTATTGCTTAGTTTAAAGAAAACTAATGTTGTTCCATAAAAATTTTGCTTTAATTTCATACCGCTGTGCCACAGGTCAATTTGAAAAATAAATTTTTGCGGAAAAAAATACCGCAAAGACAGCTGGCGTCCGATGCTGCCACTTAGTCCGACTTAGATTTTTGAAGTAAGGGTCAGCGATGCCACTTTTATGTCAGAGTTCGAAGTAAGGTATTTAAAAAAAAAAATGTGAAACCACTTCAGTTTTCTTTAAATTAAGCATTAAAAAAATAGGTCTATTGAAAAATAGGTCTTATCGAAAAAAACCTTTTATTTATTGTGAAATTTGTGAAAGAAGTGTTACGAGGAGTTGCCAGACTAATGACGGAAAATTGCTAGAGTTGTCGAGTATTTTTTATTTTCTCGCGCCAATTCCTTTTAAATTTTTTTCATCTGAATAAAATCAATTATTATATAAATAAATTAAATGATTTAAATTAAAACGGAAAAAAATTAAAATCTTATTGTTCCGCAATAACAAACCTAAAAAAGTTGCTAACCAAACCCCTGGATAATTTAATCTAAAAAGGTGTCAACTCTTAGCAGCCATGTTATTGAAAACGCTAAAACGCTGTGATTTCTGTGGCAGCCCTGTATATTTAAATTAAATAAACACTGTGAAATTGTCAATTTTTTAAGCTTTTTAGAATTATAAAGCGAGTTATACAAGAAACCGATACAACTCACGGCAGTTCAGAAATATATTTTGAAACAAATAGTATCAAGATGAGATTGTACACGTCTGTTCTTCTAAGTGAGTATTGTTATATATACAAAATATTTTATTAATGACCAGCATAAGAATATAAAATAAATATGTTTGTAATCCCAAAGTAGAGTACTCTTACAGAAATAAATAATTTTTCTATATTTTTTAGTTTATTTCTCAGCTTGTCTTACTTTGGCTGCTGCTGAAAATTGTGCATTACTTCCATGTCCCAAAAAAATGGCTCCAATTTGTAGTCCTGATAACAAAGGATGCTACTTTGAATTCAAAAACGCTTGTTTCTTAGTTCGGGAAAATTGCGCACGTGTTAACAAGGGCCTAGGAAGTAAGTTTGTACACCGATTTTATTATATACTTGTATTTCTCTATCTCTTCTTATGCTTTCTACCACAATAGAATTGGCGGCAGGTACCAGAGAATGGTGTAAAAGGAGTCACCCCGAAATTTGTCCCAATTTTACCTAGATCGGTAAATGAGATATTAAAAATATGAAATAAATATATTTGCTGGAAATCTTTAATTACTTTTAAGATACTTTAACAGATGTCTTAAGAATCTGGTACTGTTATTAACGGAATTTTTGGTCCTATTGATCCCATCTATTAGGGTAAGGTATTATCTAGATGTATTATCTAAGGCTAAGTTGTTTTCTGCAACCGGTTTTAAACTTTGCCTACAAAAACCATAGAATTGTTTTCTATTTGGAAGCTAAGTGTCTACAAGAAAATTCAATTAGGCAGAAATAGGGATGGCAAAAAAAATTTATTAATCGATTATTGAATCATATGATTAATTTAAGCTACGCGATTATTAATTGCAATTAATCGACGACAAATAAAAATAATCGATTAATCAAATGATTAATTTTTGTTATAGTTTTTTTAAAATATTGTACTATGCCATTGTATAGCAAAAAAAATTAAGAACAATAATAAAATGCCCAAAAAATATAAATACAGTGGCTCACAGCTTTAAGTATGCAGGTAAAATTTTGACATTTAAGGCTTATTTGAGCCGTTATCGTTAACATATTTTCATCAATGGAAAGGTCATTAAAATTCCGTTTGAAAGACACAAAATTTTCTTTAACCCATTAAGTACCCTACGAAAATTTCAAATTTATGTAAAAGTCTACACTTTCAACTTTTTTCCTCGATTTTTCACATAAATATTTTGATGCAGAAAATTTTGGTAAACAATTCTAAGAGTGACTGCAACAAAATATTTTCAAATATATATTTTTGCTACTATTTTTTTGGAATAAAATCTCCATGTGGGTTTTTTTTTAAAACATTTTGGCAACGATGCGATTATTTGAGCGAATAATCGATTAGTGGTTCAATTAATCGCAACACATTTCACGATACAATTAAATCGCCAATGGTAGTAAAATAATCGATTATTGTGTATCATATAATTAATCGTGCCATCCCTAGGCAGAAAGAATGCCTCAGTTTGAGGGCTTCGGCACGTGCAAATAATACGTATACGCCACAAGGCGCACTGTCCGCCAAGTCCAAAGAGGGAATAAAGTTGGCAACATTTTTGTGGCTTGGGTTGAATCTACTTTTAACTGGAAGGCGTCTGGGGCTGCGATTTATACGAATTCGGCTGTCCTCAAAGGCTGCGCCTGTAATCTGTCAGTCAATCTGTCAGCCAGTTTGTGGCCAAGCTGGCGACGTTAAGTTACTTATTTCATTAGCATTCCCGTCAGAATTCACATTCATCACATAAGCCGTCTCGGCGTTCATTGAACTCTATCATGCTTAAGTGCAAGCGGTCTTTACATTTTATCAAAATATTTATTTAGCATTTGTCATGTTTTTTGCATAAAACAATCCACATATATCTAATGCCAATTGACACCCCACAACTTAAGCTTATTTCTATTTATATAATGTTTTTCTGCGGGCTGAGATTTGCCATTATAAACAAGGGAGGACAATCCAACTCAAAACTTCATCTCGACAAGTTCTTTGCACCTGTTCAAATGATGTTTGTCCGCCCATTGCTGGACAAGGAATCCTCGAAAAATAAAGTTTTTTTGTTATTGGATTTTATGACATTGCCAGCTTTTATTGTTGAAAAGTTTTAGCATGGGATTTCGAGTTTTAAAATTTTCATTTAGCAATTAAGTTACTAAAAAATCGCTTGTCATTTTTCTTTTGCTGTCCATTCAACTTTGACCAAGCGGACAGGTCCTTAAGACTTTTATTCCTACGGCAACTCTCCTCTGTGCCGTTCATTGAACCAAACAGACTGAAGTCTATTTTAATACGTTACAAAAGGCGATTGAAGGCGATTATAAAAACGCCAACGTCTTATGTCGCTGATTTGACAAATATCATTGCATACTTTGCAATGTCTTCCATCTGTTAACTCTTATAACTCAAAGACTGCAAACAAATCGCTGAAGTGAAACAAACGCAAATGTGCCACATGCTACCAGTCAACGAAAAAAATTGCATGTAAATGGTTAGAGGAAAGGCGACCATGAATGAAATCAACTTCAATAAGAAAATGAGTTAAGCCACATTAAAGAATCCTTCGACCTAAACTTAAAGAGATTTTTCCTATGGTTTCTGTCCTTAAATCATGCGAATTCTTTGTTGAACAAAAGTGTTGCCTACTTTTCGGTATTGGGATTTTTATGCTCTTCTTGGCAACGCTTATTCATTAAGCCGAGGGCAACACGATTTTTATTGCCTACTTTGGGGCAGCTGCGTAAATTGCTGCAAATACTTTAGCTTGACAGAAGAACAAGTTAAGGCATGTGCTAGGCTAAGATAATAAGTTGGTGTCTTAAAGAAAATTTGAAGAATGCGACAGAAAGTTAAGGCAGCTTATGTATGTTTACGCATTTCTAAATATGATGAGAATTTGATTCTTTTTCATTTGCTAGTATGTAGCTAAGACGAGACACTTCATTCGCCAAAAATTCTCATCATTTCTGTAAGTTTTATGGCTATGTTTGCTCATAAACTTCGTGCACGATAAGCTCTTTTCAAGTATCACTTTATGACCACTTTTTCACAGACTCACTCTATGAATTTGACTATGAAAGAGAGCTGTTTTTTAAGCTTCACAACACCCATGAAATAAACAACATTTTTATTTTTCATACAGTTTATGTGATAATCCATTTAAAATGTACGACTTTCCATTTTCCACAAATAATGCCCTTGCTGTTGTTTTTCATCTATTTATTTTAAAAATGTCCTCGATACGCATATTTCCAGATAATTCAAATATCACCATCTAAGGGTTGAAAGATTTTTATTCCTTTAAAGCTGCAAACTTATTTATTTCTTTCTCGGTTGGTTGCAATCAAGTGCACAAGGTTTTATTGAAATGCTGTCAATACCAAAATGTACTTTAAATGAATCTATTGAGTCTTAACGAATGGTCTATAATTTTCTCAAATTAATTTCTTTTTATTTTGAGCTCGACCTTCAGTGAAACGACCATTAAACACGTATGCTCCCCATTAGCATCTGCTGCTCTTCCAGCGGACAGTTGATTGCATGCAGCACGGATGTTGAAGTTGATATTTGTCCTGTCATTCACTTTCGATTCGATTCGAGTCGTCTCCATCTGCTTGCTCATTCAAATTAACGTTTTGTGTTTGCAATTTTCTGAAGACAAATTAATTAAGTTATCAATTGAACAGCTGCTCTGAGTGTGAGCAGAATGTTTGAAGCACGGGGGGATTCCCATTTGCTTTCCTACTTAAATGCTCATTCCTGGGTGACATGCTGCGGCGCAAATTGAATTTTCATTGAAGTCACCGCAAACTAAATGCCATAGGCAACATTTTCCATTTTGTTTCCTCTTCCACTTCTCCCATTTTTTGTGGCGAGAGACCCGAGAAGTCTAAGCTCAGTGTAGGTGTACTTAAATTATTTACGAATGACTTCGACGATTTTCATTTTATTGCTCCTTATCTTGTGTGACTGCGACTTATAAATACTTTTCCACTTGAACTTGGACATCGGGCAAAGGATTTAAGTTTCAATTTGATTTTATTTCACGAATAATGCTTGTGTGCGGGGAGAAAGAAAATTTTAAAAGGAAATAAATAGTTCAAGTTTAAGATATAGAAATTACATTTTATATCCAGTTTGTTGAGTATTTGGGATTCTGGATCGGATGAGACAAATATCTGAACTAGTCACACACCCCTCGTTTTACTTAGTTTAGCAATTTTAACTCTCCATTGTGGTCTCAGATTAGAACCACCCTAGAATTTCCTTGACTAGTCGCAGTTTCTACTTGCAATTGATTTTTGTTTGTCAAGTTTTATGCAAGTAAATCTTTGTGCTCGGAGGTTAAGCATTCTTTCAGCTTTTGTGCACACACATTCTTCGTTCTTTATGCTCTCCACACGCCCATTGACGACTTTCAGTTCTTATAAGTATTCAGTGTCAAGTTCACGTTGGTTGGCCACTTGACTCAAGGATTTGCGTGCCACAAGAGATGCAACTGCCAATCAATAGAAACTTTAAAACTGTTTGGATTGTGCTCTCAAATACTATTTTGAATTCTGTGTCGACACGTGTGAATATACTGCATATACTTCAAACCTTAACTAGTAATGTAAATCCAAATTGTTAATCGAGTTTAAAATCGAAACTTATTAATCGACAAAAAAGATTTCGATCATACGGGAAAAAGTTCCGAGGCTCCCATATTTTTGAAGATTTGCAGGTTTTGAAATACGTGCTAATGGGTAAAAAGATGTGGAAAAGTAGACAGTGTTGGAAAAAAGGTACATTTCTTTAATAAATAAAATTTTAACTACTCTCTTAAAAATCATTGGATTCCGAACCATTTTGATCTGAGATGTTGAATTTCATATAGAAACACGTAAAAATGAATTTTCTTTTTTAATTGCTCGATCTATTTTTTCTTTAAATTTAAAGCTTGCACTGCTTTTCATATACAATAAAAAAAACGGTTTAATCGAGACCGCGACTATACTCGTTAAGCAATTAAGATACATACTGATAATCAACAACTTTCTAGCAGATAATGAATCTTGAACATGTTTTCACGTTTTCGTGAACACACTTCAGACCCTCCAGCGAATTCCTCTGCTTTTCCACCTCATTGCAATGTCCATAAATTTGTTCGTGCTATTTCTGGCTGCCAGCGTTGATGTTACTTGTTCCTTCATTCTCTTCTGCGTGGTTTGGCGCATGAGACTGCATTAATTACGTACTGGTCACGCCCACACAAGCAGCCATACTCCACAGACATACCCTGTCTAACTCCCTCCCTTCATCTCGGCCCCTTGACTGCTACAGGTAGAATGCTGTTGATCTGTAGCGCACGTTTCGAGTTGATAGTTTGCACTTTCAATTGAATTTCATCCATTTGTTGTTGCATATTTCAGAGAAACCGAAACGAGACCTCACTTTTTTTAAATTCCCAATAGATGCTGACAAAATTCGCAATGGGTGACTTTTCCAGAGAGTTTAAAGCATTTCATGTTACATTTCGTTGCCAGTAAATATTTTGATGATTTCAAACTATGTTATATAAAATTCAATAAGCAACATGAATATTTTTTGTAATTTTATTTGCAGAAACAGACATTCAAGTGTTGCCTCACTGTACTTAACAATTAGTTCATGCATTTGGTCATAGCTTGCACACATTTGATACTCAGTGTTAGAGATGATCTATTTATTTATATATTTAGTTGTTTATTTAAAATTCAGGCACAAGGCAACAATTGCTAGAGTGGTCACTATGTTCTTTCTTTCATTCTTTCTCTTTATCAGAATTATTCTAAAGCTGAAAGTAAACCTCTTCTTTTTTCAGATTAATAATTTAAGACTTATTTATACTTTTCTATCTATTCTTATTCTTCCTTATTCTATCGGTGCTTAAAATTTCTGACTTTATACTAATTTTTGCATCTTATATCTTTTTCTATTATTCTATTCAATCCTTAAATTTCTGACCCTATACCATTTTTTGCTACTTCTAACTTTTTTTCTTTCCTATGAAACTTGCAACCAACTCAGCTGTGAACAATGGCATAGCTTGCCGGACCGGCTTACAAACTTCCCCCAACGGGTTGCATTTTTTATCCTTACTCTATCTTTAGTTTTTAGTTATACATTAAGATGTATTTAAACTTTTCTATCTTTATCTCTATACCTCTATCTAGAATTAGGTTTCTAATAACGCCACTGACTGACCTTGGCTGTGAATAGGGGCATAGCTCGCCGGACTGGCAAATAAAATTCCCCCACAGTGTCGGTGTCGTTATTAGTACTAATTTGTAATTTTTGCTTAGGCTTTCTTTTATTTTTATTCTTATTATTAACTTATTTGTAAATTTCAATTCGAGGCAGCAATGTTTGCTTCTAAATAAATAAATAAATAAAAATAAATAATTGATGGAAATAAATTGTTTTACTTGAGACACAAAGACTTTAAGAATATTTTCAATCAAATAAATATAAGTTAAACTTGTCTCTTCGCTTTTGAATTCCGGTAAGTAATTTCCCCTGCAGCAGATACAACTACGAAATAAAAATACGGTCACCCTAAAAGAGAGCGTGTTTCTCGGAAGCACAGCCGGCTAAATACGCGACTAGTTCAAGTTCAATGCAATAACAAAACACGAAACCTACCACAACAAACGAACTGTTAAGAGCTCAACAGCCCTAATGTTAAGCGTCAACAGTGTTTACATCTGTTAACGGTCGCAGAGGATGCCGACACCGATATGTTAATATGCACTTCGTTAACACTCGGGCCGCTGCTACGTCAATGCCGACGTCGACTTTTCTGTGTGCATTTCAATTTTAGTCTGTCGCGGAAACTCAAACCAATCAGATGCGAGATGTTGAAAAGCTCCCTGAGTGAGGATCATACTCATATTTCTGAGATATAAATAAAACTATTGTTTTGGAAAATAGCACGTATAGTAGTGGGAATTGTTAAAATAGTGCCAACAATTAAAATAGTGAAATATTAATAAAGTTATTCATAACAAAAAAATTAGCTCAAAAGCTTAATTAACTAAAGCAAAATATATTCGTGTACGAATCAAGTACATATTTAAATGTGTTGTGAATTAGTGTTTTTAAAAAAGAGTACATCTATTTACTAAATATTTTATTCAACTTGACTTACACTTAATTAAAATTTAAGCATATAAAATTCATGTGTAAATATCCAATAAGCTTCTCGAGTTATACAAAAAATTTCGAAATTTTAAAATTTAAAAAAAACTTAAATATTTATTCAAGTGATAAAGGCCCACAAAAAATTAAATATTTATTACAATCTTGTAAACATATAAATTTAACATAATAAATAACATAAATTTTATAAATTTATTTTTAATATATTTATAATCTTTTTAAATTATTTTCAATTTTTACAATGAAGTGTGGTTTAAATTTTATTGAACGCCATTTGTGGTTGGCTCAATCGTTTTTCAAGATTCGACATTGAAACAGGCAATTTAATGTGATCCATTAAATTAAAATGAATTATGAAAATTTATTAATGTGTTATTCTGGATAAATGTTTTTCACATGATTAAATGTTATTTGTACTCAAGCATATTTATTATTTGTGCATCTTCGGACCTTGAATCGCCCCGGGCGCATATGCTAACTGAAATTCATTTGATACTTGATTATTGTATATATTCTTAGATACAAATCGCGCAAAAAAATATAAGAAACTATAACGAAATCCGAATCAAGTAAACATTTTGTGTACTTGTAAGCAGAAAAAGTAAAATCGACTTGTTCAACATGGCGTATGCCTAATTTAACGAAGCATGGACTACAGTTCCATTTCAAACAATCATTCAAAAGCATTATCCAATAAATCTTAAAATATGTTTATCTAACTTTTATATTTCTGACTATTCAAACTGATAATGCTTAAATAATCCAAGAAGTTGAGTGAGGGCGAAGTTCAAGTAGAAACATAGTAAAAGTGAACAAAGTTAAAAGTTTTCCATGCGTAAGACTCTTGTGAAATTGCCCTTAGCATGTTAAATCATGTGAAAAACTAGCTATTTCAAGTGCTTGAGGAGCTGCAGTGAAAGAAGCAGAAAAAAAAAAAAATAAGGAAGCTGCAGTCAGCTTCTATTCAGGGCTGTGCTGACACATACAAAAATAATAAAAAGTGAGCCAAGCAACATAGTCAAAAAGTGAAATCTTCAAAAGTCAAAAGACAAACGAGAGAGAAACGCACTCGACAAGTTACTTAGGCGTGTAACTGAAACCTGTCAGGAGCAACCGAAGGACTACTCCAAAAGTCACTTTGCTTGGTAAGTAAAAACTCTTTAAATTTGAATAAAACATTCAAAAATTTGGCTCAAGAGTTTTTCAATTAATTTTTTCAAATTGTGTTTACGAAAATGTCCTGTCAATTTGTAAGCAAAACTCGTAAAGCCTAAGAGCTTTCATTTTCAATTGTTAGGCAAAGATTTTATAGCTGAAGATGAGTTAGAGATTATTTCCCCCCCAATTTTCGCATTTTTGCGGGTTTTGCCCACAAACAAATTGCCAGTTCTTCAAGTTCCTCTCACGTCTGCGACAACAAACAATAAGTGAGGGAACCTGCGACAGGTGTAACTTCCTCTTCTTCTTCTTCCGATTTGAGTGCGTGTTTAGATTAACAAATTTCTGCTATTTACTTAATACACAAGTCACAGCCACAAGCCAGCCGTCGGTTCATTAAAGCTTTTTGGTTTACTGCAAATCAAATTTGCGGTTTTCACATTTGATAAAAAATTATGCTCAATGATGAAACAGCTCAGATCTTAATTATCAACCTTGTTATATACGAGATTTAATTATTTTAAATAAATATGTTAAAATAATTCAACAAAGATATACCACAAAGACTCAGAATAATATTTTATAAAAAGAAAAAAAAAAACAGGACATGAAAATGAACTGTCACTTTATCTTAAACTTGGTAACCAGTCATATTTGGGGTGAACACCTTTTGATTCCCACGAATTTCTCAGAAACGTTAAGCTTAAACCTATAAGACATGTGGGAGTTTTCCACAAATTTCACATTTATTACACTCTAATCCATAGTCTTACAAGCTATTTGGGTATTTGCTAAGTAGTCGTGTTATAATCGGCTTTATTAAAATTAAAAATTTCTTCTAATGAACCAAATATTCCCACAAATATCAATGACAATGAAAATTTTTCAATCAATAACTAGAAAGTCCAGAGTATGTGTTAAATTGAAAAATGTGCGAAAACACTTAATAGCGCCATGGAACTGAATGTTTTGTTTAAGTGCTTCTAACCGAAAGTAAGTGAAGCCACAATGTTCACATTTCCGGCAATTTCCTGTGCACGACGCGCGGTTTCTACTGTCCTTATTCCAGTCGATTTCCTTCCCCTTGACAGTATTTGATTTAAGCCTCCTTTGGATGAAACCAAATGTAGAGAGCATGACAAACATTGTCAACTTGGTAGTTGTTTCATTTTCACTCTGATTAAATTCTCTGAGCATTGTGATTTGCTTTTAATTAAGTTGCTCATCTGTCGCTTCGCTCAAGTAATTGACTCATTCATTATAGATTTTTCTGTTTACCATTCCTTCAAAATTGTTGTGCATTTTCTCCAGAGCATCGAAATCAAATTGATAGCATTCTCATCAATGTAGACACCTGTTTTAATTTGCTTAAGGAAAGTGCAATTAACTTACAGCACAACTGAGATTTTCGGTAAGCAATTAAATTGCGAATTTATCTTGTGACTGCGTGGAAAAGAGAATGACATTTAACTGGCTAGAGTAGTTTTCTTAATAATATAACAGATATTATATACTTTGTTTATATTATATAGCTACATTTTAATTTATTAAAATTGTATCTTGAAAAAATTGTATTTTGAATGTTAAATTGCTTAATAATGTCGTGACAATTAACAGAATGGTTTCTATTAATTGTTTATATTATATCCCACAAAAAAAACCTCTTTACGAGGTAAAAGTCTAGTGACGAAAACATTTTCATGCCCCAAAATTTCTGATATCCAATTTTGTGACGAATAATATTAAGTTTTACATATAAATTATTTTAAGCAAAATTTTGGCACTCGGCACATTGCGCTAAAATGTATCAATTCTTCATACCAAATAAAACTCATTCACTGTTTTGCGCAGTGCCGAATGCAAAAATTTTGCTTAAAATAATTTATGTGTAAAACTTAATATTATTCGTCACAAAATTGGATATCAGAAATTTTAGCGGTTTTTAGCGATTTCCCGCTAAACTAGCTATTTTTCGAAAAAGTCGTAGAACAAACGTTTAAAGATTTTTGAGCAGGAACAAGTCCTCATTTAAACTTTTCAGCTAAATCAACGATTTGATCCAAACAAACACACAGACAAACAGACAGACTGACTTTTCATCTCATTTTCGGAAGGCCCCTAAAAATTTCAAAATTAATTATCTTTCGAACCAGTTGTCCGATTTCGATGATCGAGGTGTCATTCGATGCG
The DNA here is from genome assembly GCA_037043495.1 of Drosophila recens. Classification (NCBI taxonomy): domain Eukaryota; kingdom Metazoa; phylum Arthropoda; class Insecta; order Diptera; family Drosophilidae; genus Drosophila; species Drosophila recens. The sequence goes on along the minus strand of JBAMBJ010002926.1, from coordinate 20,370 downwards.
TATTTTTAATGAGAATTTTAAAAAATTCAACGAACGTTCAAAAAGGCTCCAACGGCCCCATTAGCTCCAATAGTTTAAATTTTTTCACTCCCACTTACACCTGTTTATCTCACGAACCAGGTGAGTTTTCAAAAGTCTTAGTATGCACATTTGTAAGTTAAGTTGATACCTTTCGATCGGTATATAACTCGACCTGATCGGACAGTCATAGCAAATCTTCCATTCTTCCTGTGTATATATGCTAGTCGCCTTCGCACCCTTCGTGCTGCTTTCGTCACTAGCGCGGACTGCCGTCCGCAGTGATTTTAAGCTAGATATGATTACAGTGCAGTTCGAAATTCAGCTAAGGAGTGTGTTTATTATATGAAATTTAATTAATTTACGACTAATAAAATATGATTTTTTTTCTTTTTTCTTAGTGAGTCTTGCTTTAAATTTTGTATTGTTTTGTTTTAATTTGTGTTGCAAAAAACGAAATCAACCAACAAAAATCGGAAACTAATCGATTCTATTGTACATCATTTCTAGGAATCGTTTCAACAATAGGAAATGGTTTCAGTGCCTGTTTTTGACAACAGGCTTTGTGCAATTTGAGGAATTTTTTAATATTACTCTCTCTATAGTATCTGTATCTCTGCTTCAATGGACACTAAAAGCCGAATTCAACTATCCAGAGCCATTTTCAGGCCAAGAGCATCACTCGGAATGGTCTCAGATTCCCAAAGTAGTTTCCTAGCTGGCACTAACCATGGACGTTAGAGGGGGTAATAAGATAAGTTTGCAGAAAATATATTTTGTTTCTTGAGTTGCCAATAAATGTGAAGCAGCAGCTCAACTGAGATCTGAGCTTCTTCAGCATCTGCACAACTCAATATGGCACTGCAGCCATAACAACGCATTTCCGTTTCCGCTTTTAGGGTCGGATTTTGTGGCAATAAATGGGTTTTATGCTTGGCATTCGCCTCCAGTTTATTTTCTCCATTATATGTTGGCATAAAATCACTTAGCTCAGACCTTTAGTATGCTACTTTCACTTACAAAAATGAAAATTGTCAAATTGTAAGTTTATTTACTCGTACTCGTATAATTAAGCTAAATAATTAATGCAACAAATTAGTTTATTGGTTTTCCAAAATCTTTCGATTTGGAGTCAAAGTCTTAAATTAGATTAGGAAAGGCTTAATCAAAATCTTATTTCTTGGAATGAAACTCGCTAACTCTACAGATACTCTAAGAATTTACGGATTTTCTTTCGTAAGAATTAATGTTGTGTTCAAGTCGTCGACATTATTAAGATGACAATTGAATTTAGTGTCTTCTTGTTTATTGTATGCCATTATTTTATTTCCATAAAATATTGACAACACTTTAAAAACTCTTAGAATCCCCAAATTGCCAAACAAAATGCGCTAACAATGTTCCCTGACTTTGAAATTAATAGTTTTGCTATATCTAAACTTCACTTAGTCCGTTTATATATTTGTAATAATTGCAATATGAAATTATAAGCTAGGCTCCCATCTGTATTTGTTTATTCTGTTTGTAAAGATGTATTCTTAGTTTAATGGGAAAACTTTACTAAACATGTTTATCAGCTTAGCATGTGGGTGCATTCAACCCGTTGTTGCTGTTTAGCCACAGAAGTTTTAGCTAACCAATGCGCTTAAGTTGAATACCATTTTCATATTATTAACTTGAGGCTATTGCATATTTTTGCCGTAAATTATTCGCATGGGACAAACTTATGCATGTGCACGTATGGGTAAAGGGTACTCCAAACTTATGCTTGTGATTTGCATATGTTTTGCATTGTAATTTCGATGTGATGCGAACACAAGTTCGCTCCCTCTCTGTCTCACACACTCCATGTCTCCCTCATTGTCTCTCCTTTCTCGGACTGTCCTTTGACGTTGTGGGCAACTCACCTGAACATTCATCCAATTCAATTTCTCGAGCATTATCGCCCGCATTAAATCAGTTCACGTTTGGTGACTTTTGGTCAACTGGTTGCCTCAATTCAACCGAAAGCTGCTAACTCAACTATTTATGCCTCAAATGCCAACAATTTATCATATTTGCAGTTCTTCCTCTTCCTTTGCTGTTTGTATGTATAATGACCCAAATAAACATTTGTGCTTTCATTGATGTTGTTATTGTTGTGCTTCTGGTTTTCTGCCTGGTTAGCTGAGGTTTTTAGCCAAAGTCTAACTGCCCGAGTGTATGCTATAATTTCATGCCACTTGCATATTAATGAGCTTTTGTTTGTCTCTTTCTCTCTTTCTCTCTCTCATTCTCTCTTCATATGTGTGAAAGGTTGTCTGTGCCAGATGGCAGCTCATAAAGTTTATTTTGTCTATTCATTCGATTGATTTTTAACTTACTCCGTATTCTCATATAATCTAAAATATAATTGGCTTGACCTTAATAATACTTTAATAATACTTTAATACTTTCATTCACTTTGCATATTAATTTTTCCACAATTATCTTATTGAGCTTAAACTTTAAGCATTTCTTAGATTCCGCCTGTTGTTTGACTACGAGCTCAGCTAAAAAATTGATATTTTATTGACTTTTCTTGTGGTAAATGAGTTTACTTTGTGTGTACCCTAAGTACTTAGATTGAAATCGCAAGTTAGCCCACATGGCGTATACGTTACAAAAAAACGAAAGCCAACTGGCAATGAGCTAATATTATGTATTTGCACATTTATTATTTATTGACAATGACAATTTTTCTGTTGCCTACATCAAGGTCAATTCCTTGCACCATGTAAGCGTGACCCGAACTTTCAACTTGGCTAAAAAATCGTCTTTAACTCTAAATGCGACTCAACTTTAATTCGTGCTGAAATGTCACGCAGTTCTGTCGGCAGCTTGGCAAAATGTATTTTGCATTTTTCATTACGAATTTCTTTTTTTGCGCAATTTTAAACTCATTTGCATGACTGGCAGTTTGGGTCTTCTAGCCCTAATTAAGTTGTAGTTGTTGGCCAAGTTGTTGTTGGTTATTGTGCATGCAACAAGCGCAGAGCAGACAACAGAAATTGTGCCATTGTTGGTGCTGCAAGGGAACATTCTGCTGATTATGAAATGGATGAAGCACAGGAAAAAAAAACCGCAAAAGAAGCCAACAAAACAAATTCACAGCGCGAGTTTCATCCGTGCCAAACAACAACAAGTTTTGCTGGTAGGGGAGTGGTTGGGTGGGCGGAAGTGGCAAATCGGTTGGGTTATCAACCACAGCAAACTTCAAAAGAATTTCCGGCAGCCCAAAGTCGACAAAATTACGGCGCAATTCTATTATTTCCGAATGTAACGACTATTGTTGTCATTTTTGTTTGGCTGAAAGCTTACCAAAGTTGGTCAAAAGACTAAAGTTTTGGCTAACAGATGTCTTTTGATGTTAGAATTATAGCATAAAGAGACAAAACAGCAAATCTTAAATTAAAACCGATATACAAATAAACCTACAATTATTTGATTACTTTATAGCGAGTTTACAGCTTACATATGAGTAAATGTATTGACTTGCAACGCAGGTATCACCATAAGAGTTTAAAGCAATCAATTCACTTATATTCAACTTAATTTGCCTTATCAAAAACTACAAAATTGCGAAACAATTTCACGCAGTAAGAGTCATAGAGTTCAAGAAATCAAATGCTTCGGAATTGCATAAATAAATAAAGAGTTGTTAGTTATCATTAATTGCTTGCATATTAAATGAAATGCTTCTTTGGGAAAATAAAATAGTTCATTTACTTCAATACACATGCAGTGTGAAATAAATATAAAATTTAGAGTAAAAATCAATTCCACAAAAATAAGAGAAAACGGCAAGAGGCAACAAGGCAGAAAAAAAGAATGCGAAAGCGAAACAAAAATTACACACCAAAGTGTGAATATTCTTTAATAATGAATAAACACTATTTGTGCAAAAAAATATGTTTTATAATGAGTAACTTAATATTTTTTATGTAGATAATTATCAAAATTAAAAAATGTGATGTTGTAAGATGTTATAATTATTGAGAGTGCAAAAGGTGCATTCAAAATATTCTACATAATAACGATTTAAGAATGTTTTCATCTCACAGTTACTAAGCCAGTTATCAAGTCAGACAACTCTCTATAACGCTATAAACATCACAAGTGTCTGACATGTGTGAAAATTCAAGTGACTGCGTGAGCAGTTGGTGAGTTGCATTTAAACCGGAAACGGAAATTCCGCACACACAGACATTCGTAAGCACAAGGTTGTCTCGTGAATGGCCAACACACAACTTTGTAATGGGCGTAAAGTTTTATATCAGCCAAACATCGAAAGTGGCCCAAAGAATTTGCAAACTGTTGGAGTAATTTAGGTTATTTTCGAATAGCGATTACAAAGCACAGGCTTTACTCTGTAAGCAAGACTTCAAACTGACAGAATGCCTAATTGTAACAGTTTCTTAGTGAAGGGTTAATAGGTTTGGAAATGCATTTTAAAATAAAATTTTAAGATGTTTTCAACAGTTTAAAGATACTTAAATAGCATCTTAAAAACTTTAGAAACGCTAAAATATGTAATTTTTTAAAAGTTTCTTTTCCTCACTTTTTAAGCTTGATTTCTGAGCTGTTCATCACAATTGACAGCCTAAACTTATAAAGTTAATAGCTCAATCAATTGAGTTTATGACTTAGTCATTAGACAGCATATTAAGATACTTAAGTCTAAATATCCAATTAGGTAAATGATTCACTTTGTTATGCTAGACTGACAGCTCAGTCGAGCGAGTTCTCAAATTTATTAAACAATTCGAACGTAATTCGATCGTTAAACCAAATAACCTATAATGAAGGCGACAATTAGGCGTGCTATACGACTCTCGTGTGCTCGAGACAGGCTTAAATTGCTGCCTCTTATGTCCTTACGATATCCCTCGATTGTTGTTAAGAGTGTGTCGGTGAGATGTAAAATTGCTGTTACTTTTTAATTTGATTAACTGAGCTGAAAGGGACAAGTGTCCAGTGCGTTGCGAATTTCTGCCGAAATGCAATTCGCAGCTACGGTGTGCAGAAATATTTCCCCAGCTGTGAAAATTCTGCTTACGCTGCCATTTTTAATTCGATTTTTAATTAAAATAATGCATGAAACTTACAGGTGACAGAAGGCAATTTTAAAATTTGTATTCGCCGAACTTTGAAATTGATTCAGGATCAAGGGCTTCGGTAATTCTCTGAATGTTTTTCGTGCCTTAAAAATTTACCTGAAGAGGAAGAGAGAGGGAAGGCCTCTTCCATACCATAAAAGGGACAAATGTTGGGCTATAAATTTCGATGCTCTTATACAAGCTCATAAATTTTGGTTAGTAAAACAAAAACCAAGAAACGGAAAACGAAATGTGAAAAGACAACAAAGTGGCTATCATAAACCCAGCGGTTAAATCACATCTCTCGTTGTGGCTTGAAGTCTCCGGGTGCATAAATTAAATTTAACGTTAAAATGTAAAAGAAGGAAATTTCATACGTGAAACAAAATCAATTTTCCCATCAGATGGGGTACTACATACGTACAGTTTAACTGAAAATCCCAAAAGATGGCGCTAAACTGATAAAGTCATGGGTGGAATACATATGCATAAATACTTGTACATGGAAATATGTACACGTGTGAGCGTCTAAAGTCGACACCTGGTTAAAGGTGATGGCTGCAGGTTGTGCCGCAAGGACATGAAATGATTGTAAAGGCGAGATATCTGCGGTCGCAAGATTGAAAAATTGAGACGGGTCACACGAAGGGGGGAATAGTAATGGTGGATTTGACACATTGAGAAAGAGAGAAGACCTAGGACGGATTTGTGGCTGACAAGTGTTAAAAGACAGCCTGATAATCTACCTGATACCCTGTAAAACCATTCTGATTACCTGATGTATGGCAATTGGAATGAGGATTATCCATTTCCTTGTGCATTATGAAAGTATTAAATGAGTTGATTTTAATGGGAAAGAGATATAAATAGCAAACAAACATTTAAGCTTTTAGTTATTTATTTATAATTGGGACTGATTAGCTACTACGTAACAATCATGCAATACGAACTCAAAATAATACTTTTCCATTCGCAAGTGTTTGATGATTTCCAGAAACCCCAAGTCTAATTGAATCGGATTCAAAAGCTAGCTGCTTTGTGGCTTACTAAATGTCAGCTCAAATGGAGTGTGAAGACTCGACAACACTGAAGGGTTGCCGTGTGTCTCTCTGTCTGTCCCTCAGTCGCAAAATCCTTGAATTTGCGAATGCTCAGGCATTACATGGCTGTCAATCAATGTTGTCTTTATCATTGTGGCAACAGTCATATCTTTATCTATCTCATCATCAGTTTCATCGCATACTCGTATTTGCGAGACCGTATTGTCTTTGTGCAAATTGTTTAGCATTGATGTGCGCCATTTGCAATTTGATTAGCGCCAAGGACTCGAGAACACGTCTCCCTCTCCCTGAATTCCACTGCCAACGACTTCGTTACTGGTTTTATGGATTTCGTCTCGTCTCGTCAAAGTTCGTGCAAAGTTGCAAACGCCGAAAATTGAATGGACAGCAGTTCAGTACTGTTTGATTAATTTGTTAGAAAATACTCGCAAAAGTTTTTCCATCTGGTCATCATTGTCATCATAATTATATTGTAATATTTATGCAGCCGCTGCCTGAAACCAAAACCAAAACCCAAACCAAATTCAGTACCAGAAGCTTGAGCTTGATAAATGGCCCTCGACAATATTCAAGGTCCGACGGTCATTGCTTGTGCCTAATTAATGAGCTTCATATTTCATTCAATGGCTAACACGCCTAGTTATTAATATGCTAGACAATAGTTTTCTCCTTCGTATTGTCTGATGGCCAAGGGCGAGCCTTGTGAACAGCAACACTTGAGTATTCCAAAGAGGATGTTAGATTTCGTATGTTTAATGTATTAACATCAATTAACAATTTCTTATATATAATTATATGAAATTTATTAACTGTATATTTAGTTGATGCTTTTACTTTGGCTAGGCTTGAAATAGCTCATATGAGCTTTCTAGTTAGGTTTGATAAACTCTGATCATGAATTTATTCATTACACTGAATCTATAAGCTTATAGCTTATATCAGAAAGCTTTACAAATCTTCTAATTCCTTAAATATATAATTACCTCTTTACGAGGTAAAAGACTAGTGACGAAAACATTTTCATGCCCCAAAATTTCTGATATCCAATTTTGTGACGAATAATATTAAGTTTTACATATAAATTATTTTAAGCAAAATTTTGACACTCGGCACATTGCGCTAAAATGTCTCAATTCTTCATACCAAATAAAACTCACTGTTTTGCGCAGTGCCGAATGCAAAAATTTTGCTTAAAATAATTTATGTGTAAAACTTAATATTATTCGTCACAAAATTGGATATCAGAAATTTTGGGGCATGAAAATGTTTTCGTCACTATACTTTTACCTCGTAAAGAGGTTTTTTTATGGGATATCAGAAATTTTTTAATAAGACATAAGAAATTTTGAAATTGCAATATTTTTTTTTTTGACAGTATAGCTTTGTCAACTTGGTTTATTGTTTGTACAAGCTAAAACAAACTGACTGGCAACACTGGTCCCCTTTACAAACACACATGCCCAGCGCAAAAGCTATCAGCACTCTTAAACTCTGGCTGCTATGACACTTTGCTGCTGCTGTCCTATTCCCATTCTAAGTAAAATGTATATATTCAGTTAACAGTTAATGCTGCAAGCAGTGTACATACTGCATATGTACACGCTGTAGTGTAAAGGTAAAAGGTATATTCAGTTAATAGGTAAGCTCTTGTCCCAAGAAATTTTGACAGATACGCGGAATAAAGTTGCCTATAACATACGGGTGTGCTGCAGAAATCTCTTTCATCTGAAAAATTACGTAAATTTTATACAAATTTACGTCAAATTCAAGTGAAAGAGATTTCTGTAGCACACCCGATATCATATATTTTTAAGTGATTTGATGTGTAGATTTTTCATAAATAGCCAAAATGTGGGAAAAATTACCTTATTTTACCTGTAGCTGTTTACCTTATTTAAATAAAATAAGTTGAAGGTATGCCCAAAAGCCCTTCGAAATACCTTTTCAACGATATATACATAGATCACATCTGTCGTAGAACAAACGTTTCTAGATTTTGGAGCGGGAACAAGTCCCTATTCAAACTTTTAAGCTAAATCAACGCTTTGAAGGCTACTAAAAATTTCAAAATTGATTATCTTTGGAACCAGCTGTCGGATTTTAATGATCAAAGTGTCATTCGATGGTATTTTTAATAAAAAATTGTAAAATATTAAAAAAAGATTCAGGAAGGCTCCTACGGCTTCATTTGCTCCAATCATTTATATTTTGCCCCTCCCACTTACACCTGTTTGTCTCACGAACCAGGTGTTTTTTCAAAAGTCTTAGCATGCACATTTGTAAGTTAAATGGATACCTTTCGATCGGTATATAACTCGATCTGATCGGACAGTCATAGCAAATTTTCCATTCTTCCTGTGTATATGCTAGTCACCTTTCGCACCCTTCGTGCTGCTTTCGTCACTAGCGTCATGATGGAGACTTAGCAAACTTGCTTCTTAACTATCTTTGGCTTATATCAATGACCTAAACCATTAGTTAAACTAGTTAAACTAAGTTTACATAGAAAACTTAAAGACCTTAAAAATGAATGAGTTCACATACAGTACACAAATACTTAAATCAGCAAATTCAGCATATTCCTCTCCATTTTGGCCTATACCTAACACAGTTATGGACATTTATGGCCAACTTTTATTGCAGAGCTTACTCGCCAACGTTTTCGTTCCACTCTAGACCAAAAGCAGCACATGTGTGTGGAACAGTAAAAACAAAAAATGTAAATTTCAAATGCATTTCTAAAAATATTAGTATGCCGGGTAATCTGATAAATGCAAAGGCGAAAGGCAAAGCAAGATTTATATCGAGGGTCATGGCTGGAGGTCAGATGCGACCGACCCGACCCGACCCTTTGCTCATTTTAATTATAGAGTGCCGAGATGCTGGGGGCAATGTCACGACACTCTTACACACACTCACACTCACACTCGCCAACTCAACAGGCTGAGATTGTGCCGCCATCCTCAAGGCATTCCTCTGTCCTGACAATTGCTGACATTTTCCTTGTCCTTTTGTTTACGCAAATAACAGCAAGTGGCAGATGTCTAGCGCTATTGTTTTGTTTCTTATAGCTGCCGTCTCAGTTTTGTGGTCATTGAAAATTTGCTCTTCTTTTGCAATTAAATTGACGTGGTCTCAGTCACTAAAAGACGGAAATTTAAAATTTATTTACAGTGAAGCTGCACAATTATTTATTGCCATTGTTATCAATTTCAATTTTAATGAACAATTTGTGATTTGATGTAGCACAACATTGAAGTGAAAGATCTTTTGTCCTCTTTTACATTAAAACCAATATTAATCAAGTTATACGTACATATTTCCTATCTTTATACAAATTTTCTCATTTGGTTCTCAGTAGGTATACTTATGTACATACTTATGTACTGTTATTTCTTTCTTTTGTATTAATTTGTGCTATAAACATTTTTCTGAAGGACTTAGTAAAAAAGTTTAAAAAAATATAAAGATCCATGGGACTTAACTTCTTTTAAAAATATAAAATATATATGATTTTTCTTGTGTGTGATACTAAGATCTTTACCCTAAAATAATTTTAGAACGACTATAAATTATTCGATTTACATAAAAAAAAAATATCACGCTGCAAAAATTGTAATCTCTTACGTTTTTTCATTTTTCTTTTCTTTTCTGTTACCATCCCTTTAAAGTTCAATAGTCACTTGCCTGTCAAGCCCAAAAAATAATTTCTTTTAAAAGAACTTTCTCAACTCAAGAACTCTGTTAATTTTGGAGGACGGCTGTCGCATGAAGGCGTCGAAACTTTGTGTACATAATTCCCAGCAGGAGAATTTCACAGCGTGGAAATGAGATTTGGTGGGAATATAAATTTAAAGCGGACATTAAATTTAATAGAAATTTAATGAAAATTCTCGATTAAGACATTTGCCAATTGCCGTTTGCTATTTGAGCCATATAAATTACAATTGGCCCCATAAATATGCAACGCGAGCAGCGGCTTCGACTTCGGTACTGAAGCCAATGGCGTTTGCGATTCCCATGCATAAATTGGACACCGCTTGGCAATTTGTTGGCCAAGTTCTCAGGGTAAATTGGCATCCAATTGCATTCGCATTCGCACTTGTATTTACACTCACATTCGCACTCACACTCGCACTTACAACCCATTGTTGCCGCAGACAGAAGCAGCTGTTTTCCTGCATATTTTTTTGGCATCGAAGGTCGAGAAAAGAACCACACACCGTAAGGAAAAGCATTTAAAAGCATTGGAAGAGTCCTTGGATAGGGTTTTGGGTTTTGTTGCGGGGAATAGTACTATCTTATATGCGAAGCAGCTTAAAAGCTTAGACTTAATTAGAAATACCATAGATTAATTCAACTCACTCTCAAATTTAAACAAAATTAAATAATTTTAGTTGTCGGAATATATGTATAACTACGTACAAATAATTCAATTATTAATTTAAGCATTTGCAATAGCTTAGCCAGATCTGCAGAATTTCGAACTAACTAAGTATTATCACAAAGAATTAAAGAGAAAAATAATATTGTTTGCCTGAATCAAAGCATTAAGTAAAACCTTACATTTTATAATACTAATATACATTCATGTCCTTTCAGTGATTTCATACGGATTTGATAGAAACAATAGAAAAATTAGAAGTGCGAATGTTCTAGCTATTTTTATAAAGTTCACTTAAATAATAAAGCATATAAGTCTATATACAATTGCATTTTTGATTGGCAGCCAAAAGCCGGCCATGTAAATCACAGCTATCAGGAAAAACTTCAACACACAGACCACAATTCACTTTTACTTCACTTGTCAGGTTGATTTTTTTATTTATTCTTTAGTTTATTTATTGAGGAGAGGGCAGCATTATTCACTTGGTGCAGGCACATTGAACACTCAATTACCACTTAATGTCCTTACTTCAGCACAATTTACGTAAACATCAGGAACGGAAAGATACATTTTTGGGCCCTTAAAGGGGCAATTGCGGTAACAGGGTAAATTTCGGAAAATGGAGGCAACTGAGAACAACAACTACCCAACATTTTGTACAATTTGTAATGACTTTCTTTTTCTTGTGGGCCGTCGAGATGGCATGAAAATTGCACAAGTTGTTGCAGTTTTGCAGTTGCCTTCTTGCGTGATTTTTGTGCATAAAAAGTCAACAAAATTACAGTGAGGACGCAGTATATTGCAAGCGACAGCATGCCAAGAAGTTGTGCCAAAAATCAATATGCAAAACGTTTCAGTTTAAGTTGCAGCATAAATTATATTATAAGAAAAATATATTCATTTTGGCATATATTTAAGAAAGTATTGAAGCTTCAAAGTCACTGACCAGCTGTGATAGGGAGAGTTTACTGTGCACACTGCAAGTGTGTTTAATTTAAATTTAAGCTTGTTGTCAGTGCTTAAGGAAAATTCATGTGCGTTTGCACTTGCTGTCATTTCGAGTTCCCTTTTAGTTGCAACTCCTTTGTTAAATCTCATTTAGGATCGTCTTCTTTGGTGACTCTGTAAAATACATTCTTGAAGTTCCTTCAGAGACTTGCTTGATTTATGTATGCATTGCACACTCTTGGCCGTCTTTCGACCGAATACAAAATCAATTCCAAGTTGAAGCAAGTTTTCATTGCACTTGCAGCTGGTTTTTAATTAAATCAGAATCAGCCGAATCACTTTGGTTCTTGAAGTCTGACAACGTCACTTTTTAGTTGCCAAGAATGTCTTCGCCTATTCCCCCGTCCCCGGACTTCACTTAATTACCCCATAGTCAGTTAGTCAATTCCTTGTGCCATTTGGCTCATTAAAGCGCCAAGCAATTTCCGTTTCGGAAGTTGTCGGCATACACAAACTATTTATTTTAGCCAGGTGCTTCGAATGCAACTTAACTAGAGATGTCAGTGGCAGTATATAGTATCCTGGCAAACCGAGTTAATCCAAGACTAAGGACTTTCCGCTTGTTGCTGTCAGACGAAAACTTGTCAGGGAAGCTCTTTGCTTTGCTTTCGTTGGCTTTACGTATCGGGGAATTAGTCGAAGGTGTGTAAAATGTCTCTCTTACTTTTGTAAGCCTTTTAGCCAACCTGGCAATGTGTTTTGCATCTACAGCCATAACAAAAACAATCACTGAAATAACAATTGCTTTTGAACTTCAGAAACACACATAAACTAACAATTTGCGGAGAGCAACAACCATTTGACATTTCAACTAATTGGAATGCACAGTCAGATACAAGTTTCAAGCACACACAGACACACACATGGATATTGATGTGTGTATTCAACAGACGCTCAACATATGGAGAGCATCAACACTCTAAGCAATCGAAAGCAAGTATCACTGTGGACGACAGTCCGCGCTAGTGACAAAAGCAGCACTAAGGGTGCAAAAGGCGACTAGCATATATACACAGGAAGAATGGAAAATTTGCTATGACTGTCCGATCAGGTCGATGCAATATACCGATCGAAAGGTATTAATTTAACTTACAAATGTGCATAGTAAGACTTTTGAATACTCACCTGGTTCGTTAGATAAACCGCTGTAAGTGGGAGGGACAAAATTTAAATGATTGGAGCAAATGGGGTCGCTGGTGAATTTTTTAATTGTTTTTTGAATTACTTATTTCAAAATTATTCTTATCAAAAATTCGCGTCGAACGATACCTTGATCATCAAAATCCGACCACTTGTTCAAAAGATAATTAATTTTGAAATTTTTGGGGCCCTTCTGAAAATGAGATAAAGTCAGTCTGTTTGTACGTTTGTATCAAATCGCTTACATAGCTTTAAAGTTTGAATGAGGACTTGTTCCCGATCAAAAATCTAGCAACGTTTGCTCTACAACTTTTTCGAAAAATCTCTAGTTTAGCAGAAAAACGAAAACTTAATATTATTCGTCACAAAATCAGAAATTTTGAGGCATGAAATGTTTTTGTCACTAGACACCCAATAAAAATCTGAGTATTTTCTTAACAGTATCCGACTATTTGTTAAACAAAAGTGGTTTATTAGTTTATTGGCAGATTTCATTCATAATTTTTCATACACTTGCTAGACAATTCATGGATAAATTAAATAAGATCTCTAGTTGAAAAAAAAACAGATATTCAAAAACACGATACCAACAGTGCAAAAAAATATGGACGCACTTAAAGTACACTAATTAATATTTAGATATATTTTATCAATATATTAAGACGCAATACATGTACAAATATGTAAATATATTTAAAAAGTAAAAATATTTATTAAAATTTTAAAAACTATACAACGTATACAAAACTAAATAAGTGAAGAAAATAAATCATAATTGAAAAAATTTATATAATTGAAACCAAACACGTTAGAAAAAATATGCAATAAATAAATCTAGATTTGGATAGCTTAGCAAGTAATTTTGTTGTGTGCTTAACATATACGAAAAATTATCCTTAACCAAACAGCTTAAAACTTTATCAACATTTTATAAAATTTAAGGTTTTTTAATGGCCACTTCTTATGCATAGCACACACATATTTTGCAATGTTTGTGCACATTTTCAGAGCACAGTTCGACAATTTGCATTTGCATAGTATATGCATGGGGGAAAGCGCAATTAAGCAACAAATTGGCAGACATTGCATATAAAGTCCTCTTTTTTATACAGCTGCTTTCCAAGTGCAGAGATTTTCAAAAGGTTAACACGGAATGAATAAAATATTTGTTCAGAGTTTTTCAATTTGTAAAATATATAAAAGGGTTTATTTATTTCATTATGATCATAAAAAAAGTGAATGAGCACATACATTTATTTGTTTTTAAGTTCATAAAGAGAGTGAATGAGTATATCCCCCAAAAAAACCTCTTTACGCGGTAAAAGTCTAGTGACGAAAACATTTCCATGCCACAAAATTTCTGATATCCAATTTTGTGACGAAATATATAAATTTTTTTATATATGCTTAAAAAAATGAACATATACAAAGTTAAAAAATAGGCACTCCGCACTTTGCGCAAAAAGGTTCAGCTTCTTTGCACTTAAAAAAACTTTTTGCGCAGTGCCGAATGCCTATTTTTTAACTGGCGATAAACAACTTTCTAATTATAGATTTCATTGTTACTCGACTGTTAGTCAAATGTAATTGCTGCTGCTGTCCTATCCCAATTTAATATAAAACGTATACATTCAGTTAATAGGATATATCTTCCAAACCAATCAACAAAAATTTATGCATGATATATCAAAAAACGCGAAATGGTACAAACTATAACATATTGAAAATTTAAAAAAATCGGCTCTAACGTTTTCTCAAAAACAGCCAAAAAAACCTTATTTCACCTGTAGCTGCTTATCAATTAACCTAAAAAAAAAACTTCGAAGGCATGCCTAAAAGCCCTTTGAAATACCTTTTCAACGATATATAGATCACATCTGTGGCTTCTATCGTTTGGATGCTATGGGGGTTTTAAGTTTGGCGGTTTTTAGCGATTTCCCGCTAAACTAGCGATTTTTCGAAAAAGTCGTAGAACAAACGTTTCTAGATTTTTTAACAGGAACAAGTCCTCATTCAAACATTTAAGCTAAATCAACGATTTGATCCAAACAAACAAACAAACAAACAAACAGACTGACTTTTCATCTCATTTTCGGAAGGCCCCTAAAAATTTCAAAATTAATTATCTTTCGAACCAGCGGTCGGATTTTGATGAGGTGTCATTCGACGCGTAATTTTGATTAGAATAGTTTAAAATTAAAAAAAAATTCGGAAAGGCTTTAACGGCCCCATTAGCTCCAATCATTTAAATCTTGCCCCTCCCACTTACACCTGTTTATCTCACGAACCAGGTGAGTTTTTAAAAGTCTTAGTATGCACATTTGTAAGTTAAGTTGATACCTTTCGATCGGTATATAACTCGACCTGATCGGACAGTCATAGCAAATCTTCCATTCTTCCTGTGTATATATGCTAGTCGCCTTCGCACCCTTCGTGCTGCTTTCGTCACTAGCGCGGACTGCCGTCCGCAGTGATACATTCATTTGTTTTTTAGTTCCTTAATTTCCCATTGTAATGTTCAAGTGTAATTGTCAGAAGTGTTGGCTAAATTTAATTCAGTGCAGGTTTATTTAGAGTTGCAAATTGAAATTTAAAAGAATGTGGCATGTTGAGTGTCACATATGGCGAGGTTAGATAAGCTCGAGCAGCATCACTTAGAAGCAAACTAAGCCCAGCGCCTGCCACTGCCAGCTGCAGTCGTGGCTCATCCATAAGCTCAAACAGCTTGCCCAGGGCAAGGTCTTACCACATGATCTGGCCAAGAGTGGTGCGGGGTTTTGTTGCTGTCATCTATCAGTATCTGCCTTTGACAATAGTTGACAATTTTGTTTAGTGCGGGAACTTGTCAGCTGAGTCTGTAGCCAAACATTGACGAGATACGAGTAACTGCAGCTACTTGGCATTTCCATGTTTATTGAATGACAATACCAATCTCAAACCAGCATGTTGTAATTCTCATCTGTGCTCTGAGCCAACAGAGCAGAATGATAATCAAAATTGCTTTGAAATTTGCACTTCCTGCTTCGCTTATTAGCTAAGAAATGATTCGTTGAGCATTGAGAATCTATATTTAATGTAAAGCTGCCGCGAAATTGATGCTTCCCAAGATACATATGTTAATGACTTAAATTAGCAAATTCTCTTCACACCATAAAATAATTTCATCAAAATAAAGAACTAAAAAGACACACAAAGTATCAAAAACCAAAAAGATCTTAAAACTCCATTGCAAGAGTAATCAAAGTTGTTTTTTTTTTTTCAGAATCTAATATGTGTTAGTTAATTACTATACTAATAAGTTGAACACCATATTGAAGTGTCTAAATTATTTTGCCTAATTTCTTTGAATTGCATCAAAGTTTGATGATAAAAAATGAGCAAATATTCTATTCAATTTTAAGTTCATTAATTGCAATGTGAGAGATTTTAATGACTTTCAAGTAACCACGTTTATGGCCGCATTCTACTTTGTCGGCCTCATTAATTATAATTTCAAGCAATTAGGTGTTACCTGTAATGGCAGTTCTTTGTGTTTGACCCAAATCCATTTACCGACTGACCGACTGACTGACTTACTGTGGATCCCATAGACAGGGGCTTTGGAAACTTTTAGCACCCTTTGAATTGCCGACACTGCTCGAAGCTGAGAGAACTTTGTTTTCCACGCTTCATTCTGTATTTGATTGCCACTTGGGGCTTTTCTGTTGTGCTTGTGTTTTCCATTTACGTGTTGTTTTTCCAAACTTTCATTGCTTTCCGCATTTCCGACTTTAATTGTGCATGGCCAAGAAGAACTTTCAACGACATTTATGGATATTTATTCAAGTTTTTGTAGAGATTCTTGAATTTTCCCTTTGAGGTTAGTCTTATTCTCATCTCAAGGATTAACTTTGTAACTTTGACTGCACTTTCATAAGAACTTTTTTTTTTGATTTACACTACACAACCTGAAAGATTAAACTTCAGTTATTTCAGTTTTTTGTTATCTCGTGTTGCCTTTTAGCTATATGCAATCAACACATGTTCATACAACTATAATTGCAGCCTTTGTCGTATCAATCACACAATGTTTACTATTGTTTCTCTGACTAACATGTGGATCTCAATGCCTTATATTCCCTTGAAGAAAATAAACTTCACCATAAATAAATATAGTATATAAATAAACTTCAAACATATACATAAATGTAGACAGTTTTAGTTTATAAATGCAAATGAGATGAATTCTTACTAAAATTTTAATAAGTACAAACATTTAATTCGGAGTAAAAAAGATTTTATTATTATATGTTTAGGACTTGAGTGCAGTTAATATTTGAACACTAACTAACAGGGCATTTTTAGTTGTTAATATGCGACACGTTTGGTTGCTAATTATGCGAGTGCACCAACTGCAGGTCCTTCTTTCGATTCCCCTCATCGTCATATCTTTGGTGTCCTGAACGATGCTTTGATTATTTTCAACTTCAATGTTTGTCCTCGTCTGTGCACAAGTACGTGCTCTAATTAATAAGGACTCGTGTACTTTTCCACTCATAAATGAGCGCAAATCAAACACACACACACACACACACTAACACACGCACAACACTCAGCACAAATAGTAGCTATCAAGTAATTAAAGTGCCGTTGAATCGTCATGCATATCAAACACGCACGACGATTTGCTTTATAATATATCCAATGTACAATGTAAATATTATATTTCGGAAATGGAGGGGGAACAAACAATATTTAAATGCCAACATGGAAAGTTAGCAAACAACAGTAACAAAATGTCACATAAATATTTTTACAGTTGGATTTTAGTTTTAATTGCCGTTGCTTAAAAATAAACGAATCATCATTAAATGTTGAAGAGGTGTTTATTACACAGAAATAAAAATAGCATTCAGCGTGTTTACCTTACCATATAATTTGAACAACTGTGTCAATCTGACTTTTTTGTTCAGAATAATCTCGTAATTATAATTTAAATACAATTTTATAATGCAAGGATTTGAAGTAAACTTCATATAAAAGAAGTATTAAAGC
This sequence comes from Drosophila recens, assembly GCA_037043495.1. Classification (NCBI taxonomy): domain Eukaryota; kingdom Metazoa; phylum Arthropoda; class Insecta; order Diptera; family Drosophilidae; genus Drosophila; species Drosophila recens. Next base: position 2,605 of record JBAMBJ010002926.1, on the reverse strand, counting down.
TGTTGATTTTACCTTCAAATACGAGAATTTGTTGATCTAAAAAATGTAAAACTCAGTTACTTTTTTGAATTATCTTACGTTCCGAAGATTTTAGTTCAGATTTTACCTCTATTATTTAAGCATTTAATTTAATTTGATTCAAGAGATCTTTACACATATACATGCAATTTTAATTTTTATTATTTGACTGAACGCTTTTCTTGTATTATAACATATCTATTTTAACTTGCAACACTGCGTATACGTATTGTGAGCTTGCAATTAACTAGGAACAAGCAGAAACACTAATTTATAGTTGGCTTCAGTAAATTTTAATTACAGTTAAGTGCTTGATGGTTTCAGTGGTTTCCTCTGGCAACTGATTATCACTAACTATTATGCAGCTCGTCATGTTTATCTCTCTTTTGCTCCATCTTTCACGCATTTGATATTCATCTCTCTCTTCCTCTCTTTCTCTTTCTCTGTCTCATTTTGTGTTTTGTTGCAGCTGCAGCGCATTATAACAATTATGAGGGCCCGAATCCTGCAGTGGACGTCGACGTTGACGTCGACATCGTCGTGCCAACGGCGTCAGCCGCGACGGCAATGGCGACGCCGTCGACAGGAAACGGAAGCAGCGCAGCGACGAGAACATAAACAACTGCTTCAAAGCGTCAGTACAATCATATCAGCAGCTTATGATGATGATAATGATGATGTAGACAACGAAAATGAGCCACATAATCAAAGCAACAGCAACAACGACAACGACAACAGAGGCTTGTTTTCAACAACAAATTATAGCATTTCCGGCTTGCGAGACTGGAACCAACAACAACAGGAAGAACAACACGAACAGGGTGTAGATTCTGCAACCAACGCACACACCCTTAAATTTCCGATACTCTTCTCGCATCCACTCCAGCTTCCCCTTTCAATGCTGCTCCTGCTTCTTCTATTTGTTGACTGTTCTTGGGCAAAGGCTGGAAATTACTCTGGCCTCGCAGTCGATGTTAGCGGCACGGAAGCCGCATTGCTCTTTAATGAGTCGAGCACCGCTGGGAGTCAAGCACCACCAACCACCGCCATGACGGTCGGTCAGGACAAAAACGACAACAATGAACTGGCCGCGGATGAGGATGACGGCTATAATACCAGTGAATATGTCTTCGATCGCACCGATGTCCGCATCATATTCATCACGCTCTACACAATTGTCTTCTGCTGTTGCTTTTTTGGTGAGTACAAAAATGGAAAATAAATAACCTACCGCTCAATAAAAAAAGATTAAAGAGTATTCGAAACAGAGAAAGGAGCTCTCAACTGATTGAAGCTGAGCCAATAAATCAATCAAAGTTGACTGCAGATGCTCATAAGTTGGACAAACCTTTTTTTAGTCTCTCTTTTCCTCATCGGGACTCCCTACTGTCAACTTCAGGTCCTGTGCTTTCTTTTGTCTGCTTCTTTTTGAGAAATAATAGAATAATACGCGTAAATTGGTCATCACAGGGGGTATCCTTTGGTTGAAGCTAGTCCCAAGTTTCTTGTGTTTATCAAGGCTTTCTCCTTTGTTCTCTCTGTTATCTCTGTTAACTGCTGACTTGCCAATTACTCAAAGCTTTTTTCCTTTTCATAAAAATGGCAACAGATACGAGTATTAGACAATTTTGTGGCTTGACCGTTTGACCGACTTTCAGCTTTCCAGCTTACGGTCTTTGCGGTGGTTTTCAGAGCTCTTAACTCCAATGTTGTTCATGCCCGACTTGTGTGGCCTTTAAGCCTGTTGACTGGCTGCAATTCAATTGACTTTTCTCAATAAGGCAAACGAATCCCATTGCCAAGAGTTTTCTTTAGAGGATTTTATCTTATTTTAATTCAACATTGTCACTCTATTTTATTGACTGTGCTAATTAAAAAACGCTCAAACTGTATTTTCTTAAAGAACAGATTGAATCGAAATTTAAAGTAAATGTAAGGGCTTTTAGGAATAGAATATAAAGGGAATGTAGTTTCTTTAATTGTATACATCTATATATTTTTGTTTAATCAGATAGTCGATAGTTACAATATTTGTAGGGTATAGCTGTCTTAAAAAAGTCGAAAATACTGTAAGTATATTAAAGTTCGAGTGGCTCTTCCCTGTTCTTATCTCATTTGTTTTTGAGGACATTTTAAATTAATTATATGTAGTTTAAAAGCCAATGCGAAGCTATTAAATTAAGCGTTTTGTTTACGAATGAGAGGAGTGCGACAAATTGCAGCTGCGTCTCGGGGGTGCTGCAATTAGTGCCACACGAAAACACACACACCCACACACATAGACACCCACACGGCAGCACGGGAAAACTGTCTCCGCCTGCTAATACTTAAAGACAAAAGCCAAAGGGCAATAAAGGGACAGCCAAACAAACTGTGAACGTGACTGCAACTTGCAAATTTTATGGCCCTGGGTTTTACATGTTAGCCAACAGCCCAGTTTGCCATTCTGCCTTCTTGGCTGAATGTTTTTCTGTCTTGAAGTAAATACGTACTTGTAAGTTGTTTACATGCTGCAATTGTATGTCTCTATGTTGTAATATCTTGTGCACAGTTGACATTGTCTGAAACGACCCCAAAAAGGCGTAAT
>JBAMBJ010002924.1:0-38962 GCA_037043495.1 Drosophila recens | reverse complement strand
ATGTAGATCTTTAAGGCAATTTTTTAGCAATGAAATAAAAAAAACTGTATTTTATGCTGTTTTATTGGTCCCATCTTATAAAGAAGCAAAAAATCCGTTCCAAGAAAATTCAATTTGAAATAAAAAATCGAATACCATATTTAAAAGCCCCAAGTAAGAGGAAATTCAAAATAAAAAGTAAGAGCCCCTAAATTTTATTTATTAAATGTTCTAATCGTCTATGTTCTAATCCCAACAATTAATCGATTCCAAAGTAAATGTACTGATACCAGTAAAATCATTTTAATCTCTGGTTTAGCTGACTAACTGATTGTGGAGAAAACCCAACAGACATAGCTCGAATTGAAAAAAAAATACCCAAGACCAATTAGAAATACCCGAAGAAGATAATGCCTGTTTGATTTGCAATGCCACCTTCAATTTACAGGTATCTCTGATGGCTATAACCCGCCTTAAGATAACTTATCACTAATGAAAACGAATCGATTAGAAAACTAATTGGTATCGATAAGAACAGTTGAATTTCACAGGTATAAAAACCGGTTGAGCCGTGTTACTTTTACACTAGTACAGAATGAACTCAGTCTGAAATGCATCGCATTTTGTTGGCCTTGTTTGCAGTTGGAGTTGGTTCCGCGTTGGCGACACCATTGGTCGGTAGAATTGTTGGTGGCGAGAATGCGGATATCCGGCAATATCCACACCAGATATCGATGCGATACAACGGCAGACATCGCTGTGGAGGCAGCATCTTTGCCAGCAACATCATCATCAGTGCGGCCCATTGTGTTGTTGACTTGACCAATGCTTCCAATCTGACAATTGTTGCTGGCTCGACGAGAATTAGCCAAAAGCAACAGGAGCTGCCGGTGCGGGAATTCATCGTACACAGTCAGTACAGATCCCTGAACAATGACTACGATGTGACCATTTTGGTGCTGGATGGAGACTTCATATTCAGCGAATATGTTCAGCCCATTGAGTTGGCCACGGAGCGTCCAGCTGCCGGCTCTGTAGTCACCGTCACTGGTTGGGGAGCCACCATTCAGGGCGGCAGTTCACCCGATGTCTTGCAGCAAGTTCATGTCAATGTCGTGGACAATTCCAAATGCAAAAGCGCCTACTTCGTCATGCTGACCAGCCGAATGCTCTGCGCCTCTGTCGAGGGCGGTGGCAAGGATGCCTGCCAAGGCGACTCGGGTGGCCCACTGGTCCACAACAACCAACTGCTCGGCATCGTCTCCTGGGGCTGGGGCTGTGCAAAGAAGTCTTCGCCAGGCATCTACGCCTCTGTTCCCGATCTACGCCATTGGATCCTACAAGTGCGTGATTCCTACGCCCATGTGGGCAGCATTCAATTCCTTTAAGGAATAAAAATATATAAATAAAAACAAGGGGGCTCCGCCCCTGCTCGCTTCGCTCGCCTACCCCCGGCTCGCTTCGCTCGCGAGGAGGTGCGGCTACAGTCGAGTTTGCTCGACTGTAAGATACCCTGTGCCAGTTTCCAAAAAATAAAATATTGGTTATAATAGAATTAGTAATTTGTATAAAAGCATATAAAACATAAATAAAAACATATTATATAGTAGTCCAATTTTAACCAAATCTGGTCCACATGTTTGGAACCATCCCATATGCATATTCTGTCAGTTTGGTTAAGATATCTCAAACAAAAAAAAGGTTTTCATGATTAGACTTGATTTTCGACTCACCGTTCCTATGGCAGCTATATGATATAGTGATCCGATTTCAAGTAAATTTAAGCAGAATGTAAGGATATGGATATGCATATGCATATTCTGTCAGTTTGGTTAAGATATCTCAAACAACAAAAAAGTTTTTCATACTTAGACTTGATTTTCGACTTATCGTTCCTATGGCAGCTATATGATATAGTGATCCGATTTCAAACAAATTTGGTCAGAATGTATGGAGCCTTCCCATATGCATATTCTGTCAGTTTGGTCAAGATAGCTCAAACAACAAAAAAGTTTTTCATACTTAGACTTGATTTTCGACTCATCGTTCCTATGGCAGCTATATGATATAGTGATCCGATTTCAAACAAATTTGGTCAGAATGTATGGAGCCTTCCCATATGCATATTCTGTCAGTTTGGTTAAGATATCTCAAACAACAAAAAGTTTTTCATACTAAGACTTGATTTTCGTCTGATCGTTCCTATGGCAGCTATATGATATAGTGGTCCGATCCAAATTTAAAAACAAACTTGATCTGCGTCCGGTATCCAGCAACCAACATACCAAATTTGAACTCTCTAGCTATTATAGTCTCTGAGATAGACGCGTTCAAACAGACGGACGGACAGACGGACAGACAGACGGACATGGCTCAATCGACTCGGCTGTTCATGCTGATCAAGAATATATATACTTTATGGGGTCGGAGATGCTTCCTTCTGCCTGTTACAGACATCACACAAATCTAATATACCCTTTTGACCATTTTCAATGGGCACAGGGTATAAATATAAATAAATAAGTAAATGTTCATTGCTAAGAATTGTCTTTAGTTTTACTCTACTCACCAATTCAAAGCAAAATTCAAACGCTTCAATTGGCAGCTTTTCACTTAGATATACTCTGTGCCTAATTCTGAAACAGCCTTACACTTATTCCTGCTTGCGAACGCTAGACAACGCCATTGTTGCCTCCCAGCTTTTAGCTATTAAAATGAATTTCTTGCATAACTTCCATGATAACTAACCGATTGCTACTCAATTTTCAATGTAAATAGAAAACATATTTAAGTTTATGTTTACCAAAAAGTCACCGTTTAAAATACAAATAAAGCAAATTATATGAATTTAGCCCCTACATTTTATTTGCTAAATGAACTGTGTGGTCTGGTGGCTCACAAGTTAGAGCTGCCGACCTGTCACATAATTGAAGCTTTCAGTTAGAAAAAACTGGGTTCGATTTCCCCAGTCGATTGTAGTCAAGCATGTGTTTTTAAATTCTTCGGAATGTAACGCAAACATATAAACTTTCCGTCATTTAAAAAATTTAAAAAAAATATATCAATCAATGTTTTATTAAAAATGTTTTGAGTTTAATAATATCTAAAACTTATTGTATTAAAATGCATCACTTAAAAGACATTTTTAATAACCTGAAATTTAAGCAAGCGGAAAAGGCTATAGTCGAGCTTCCGACTAAAGGATACCCGTTACTTAGCTAAAAATTTTAAAGATGGCATTGATGCTGATCAAGAATATATATGGGGTCGGAGATGCTTCCTTCTCCCTGTTACAAACGTTTCAACGAATACAATATATCCTCATACTTTTTTTTTAAGTAACGGGAACAAAATAAATTGAAATGGTCTATTAAAGGATATGTGCGTAACTGTCAGAAAGAGGCGTGGCAGACCCAATAAAATATATATATTTTTTTTATCAGTGTCTATATTGATCATTTTTTGATACATTTTGTAGTGATATAAAATGTTAATTGTTTTTAAAACATTGTTGAAAGCATTGGAACTGGAACTACTTGGAGCTCTGTTTCTTTGCCTCAATAGGTTGATAAGTTTTCGAGTCGGGAACATGAGTTGCGCTGATCTCTTCTGAAACTGGATAACTGCCTTCTGGGCCTACAGCTTCCGATTCACAGCCACTAAATTGCCAGTTGTTTTTTTCCGATTCCTGCCATTTCTTGTTGAGCATCGATTTAGAGCCGTTCACCAGGTGCACTATGGGATCAAAGATCAGTCAGGAAATAGCTGAAATCTAGATCTACTTACCTAAAAGGTGATGTTACGATTGAGGCACGACTAACAATCTTTGTAGGCTGGACATTCGGGCAATGGTTTCAATCGTACAATTGTTCCATTAATACACAGAAAAAAAAGCCATTCTAAAATCAAGCCTAAAATACCTAATTTAAGCCTGCATTTTTAAAGTATGTTTCCAGGATAAAGCTGAATAATCAAGTCTATATCGGGATTAAAATGAGAAAATAAGCCCAAATTACTTGATTCTCTCCCGGCCTCTCTCATTTCAACTTGTCCGGTGGCTCAGTGGTTAGAGTCGCCGACCTGTTTGAAAAAACCTGGTTTCGCTTACCCCAGTCAATTGCAGTGAAACATTCCCTTCATTAAAAAAAAAATGTTAAAAAAAAAAACAATAAATAAAAAATGTTTAAAAAAAAATTTTTTAAAATAATAAAAAAAAAAGTAAAAAAAAAACTGTTAAAAAAAAAAGTTTAAAAAATAACATTTTAACTAATAAAAATTGTTTAGCCTGAACTTAAGAATTTCAGGATTGAATTCGGGATTGAAAAAATCAAGTATTTCATACTTGGTTTAAGAAAATCCGAGATTACCTTACTTCTGACATCGTTTCGGATTGAATTCGGGCTAAATATCCCGGATTTTTTTTTCTGTGCATGTCCTATTAGCTTTATGTCAATTCTAGTGTAATCGTGAATTGTTTTTTTAGACTTTGTCCAAAAAAACGGAAAGTCAAATGGCAGCTCCAATGGTTTAACTTGACGATATCCATTACTAAATATTTCATCTCGTGTCAAATTTTTTCATTCCTCCCATAGACGACCAGTTTCCGCATTTTTTTATGTCGTAAAAATTTTTCTTTGCATTCCAATCTATGAACGCATTTCGGCCCTCACGTTTTCGTTGATAAGCTCCAATATCTGCTTGTTCGTTAAAGTCTTAGGAGAGCTGTGAATCGGGCTGGTCATAATCTGAGCCAATTTCACAAATAATTAGAAAGGAATCAGAACTAATTAAATGTAAATGTAGAGAAAGAAACTTACGTCCTAATGCAAACAAATTTTGCACCCAGACTTCTAAGCAGCCCACGCAGGTAAAGTTTGTTTTAAATGTTTGGCACTATCACAAATGGGAAAAAAATATATCTCTAACGTTCTTTATAATAAATATTTGTATGTTAATGGTTTCTATTATGTATTTTTATCTATAATCACACGTAATTGCATCAAGTTTGAAAAAATAAAACGCCTGCAATGAATATTTTGACCTATGTAGGTATTAGTATGCAGTAATTTGTATATCGTTGGAGGTTAAAACTTATAAGATTCAAAACCGAATAGTTGTAAGTTCAATATCAGATTTGCTACAGGTTCCCAATATAAGAAAATTTGCAGAATATTGAATTTTCTTTAATAAATCTATCTTATGAATGTATTTTATTTAAGATTTATCTATTTTATTTATAAACAGTTTTTCCTATCGATATTAATCAGTTCTAGTAAGTTGTCTCATCTGGCAAAGAAATTAAATATTTCCAGCTATTTTTCACTTCCACTTTCTTTCTATAAATCACTTGCCTTTTATCTTTCGCTGACCACATTAAAAAGTATATAATTGGCAGTAATCCAAAAAGTGTCCAGACCCTAGCCAAAGTCACTTTATTTTGATTTCGTTCGGAACCTTTAACCAACTGATCGCTTTGAAATCCAAAATAAAAATGTTCAGATTTTTGTGTGTGTGTTATAAGCTGCAGTAAATTAATCAATGCTGTGTTTTATGCGCAAGAGAAATTCGAAAAAAGCACAAACGCTGTCCTTAGTCAAGATTAACAAACTGGCGAATTATCTTATTCTTCAGAATATTTATGGATATTATTTCTTTGCCATATTTAAGACTGATAAATATTAAATATAATGAACAAATAAATTTAAAGAAGCAAGTATTCGATTAAATTTTTCATGGAGACTTATTTTTTATGATTCTCGATTTATTTCATTAGACTTATCGTCAAAACAAACATTGAAAAACATATAGTAGTTTAAAATTGCTTGCGCAAACTTCGATTCATTAATATGTTTTACATCACGTGTATTAACAGCTAAGTATTATATGAGAATTGTACTCAGGGACGCAGAGTAGGAGAGAGAGAGAGAGAGAGAGGGAGAGGCTTGCAGAAGTCCTTATCAAAAGCCAGATAAATGTGAAAGCGAAGTTAACCCCCTAAGGCTATTTTTAAAAATAATGAAAATAAAGAAGTCCAGTAATTTTTTCTAAGATGAACTTGGGCCTCTGAATTCAAAAATAAGCTCAGAAAAGGTGTACATGGACAATGGCAGCCCTAATAAAGTTGCCATTCATTTTCACAAATATTTGCGGAAACCAGAACAGGTCGAGCAAATCCGACAAAAATGTTAGGTTAGAGTCTTATCGATTTTGGGGTATGATGAAATAAAAATTATTAAAAAATCAAATAAAATATTTTTTTTATCTGTAAATGTAGTAATATTCCCAAAACATTGAAGTATTTTATAAATATTTTATTTTCACTTAAATTTTATGCTAAGCATGCCAAAATCATCGATTTAACCCTGCCGAAAGTGAAAACCGGAACAAGTGAGGGAAATTCACTTTCGCAAAATCTTGCCGAAAGTGAAAACCGGAACAGGCCTGATTATGAAAATACGTTTAAAATAGAGCCCGGCATGAGTACACACTAAATCGTGTTAGCAGTCAGAAATCACACTGTGCACACATTCAAAAGGACACATATGTATGTGTTCTTCAATTTATAATTTCAATTCCTTATAAGTTATTAATTTTTCGGACTCATTGACCCGAAACAAAGCTGTCCTGCGATTCGAGTCATTTCGTATGATACTGTTTCACACTGTTACGAAGTTATGAAACAAATAACGAAAAACAAGTGGAAAGGCTATAGTCGAGCTCCCGACTATAGGATACCCGTTACTTAATTAAATAAATTAAAAATTTTTTTAATTGCATGCTGTTACGCACTTGCATTGCTTAAAAACAGCGGAGGGCAGCATGAGCTGTGGGAGCTATGCGGCTTCTTCCAACTTTATTCGGCGCCGTGGATTCGCACACAAGCAGTTCGAGTCGAGGCATTTTCGTGAGCTAGCTAGCAACAACAACGCACAGACAAATTTTTGTGCCAAATTTTTTTGCTCTAGCTCTTATAGTCTCTGAGATCTAGGCCCTTACACAGACGGAAAGACGGTCAGACGGACATGGCTACATCGACTCGGCTGTTGATGCTGATTAAGAATATATATACCTTATAAGGTCGAAGAAGCTTCCTTCTCCCTGTTGCACACATTGCGACGAATACAAAATCCCCTTTTACTTATTTTTTAAGTACGGGTATAACCACTAATTCATAATATTGCTGAAATTTAAAACAAATCTTTGTGGACGAAATCTCTAACATTTTAGAAACATCAACGCTTCAATTTGTTTGATTTCAAAAGTTTTGTCATAAGCATTTAAATTGACTTAGTTAGAATAATTAATGGAAGACATTTGATAAATACTTTGCAGGGTTAGAGATACCTCTTAAAGTCTATATCTACAGTCTATATCTACAACAAACTAATAACACCCGTATTTTTTATATACTCAGCTCAAGAATCATGAAAGCAAGCTCGTTATTTGACATCAGACTTCTCAAAAAATTATTATTATGATAAAATAATTTACAGCCTGCAAAATTGAGTGTTTGTAATAGTTTTCTAAAAATAAACAATGTTTCGAAATCAGTATGACGGTGATTTGGCCTTATGGAGTCCTCAGGGGCGCCTGTTTCAAGTGGAGTACGCAATGGAGGCCGTCAACCTGGGAACTGCTGCAGTCGGTCTCAAGAATGAGGAATTGGCCGTTTTGGTGGCACTTTCGAAGCCCTCAACGGAGCTGAGCTTATCGCTGCCCAAGATATTCCCAATAGATATTCATATGGGCATATCCATTTCCGGGATCATGTCAGATGCTCAAGTCATTAGCAAATATCTGCGCACGGAGTGCCTTACTTTTAGACACACCTACAATTCGGCTTATCCTGTGACCCGATTGGTCACCAATTTGGGTAACAAGATGCAGGTAAATACCCAAGGGCATAGATCTAGACCCTTTGGAGTGGGTTTACTTTTAGCCGGATATGATGAGAAGGGCTGCCACATTTACCAGATAATGCCCTCGGCAAATGCCTTCAACTGCAAGGCAATGGCCATTGGAGCCCGTTCTCAAGGTGCTCGCACCTATTTGGGACGCTATCAAGTTTTATTTCCAACTAGCTCCAAGGACGAAATCATTTGCCATGGAGTTCATGCCATAAACGCTGCGAATCCCCTTGATGAAAAACTCAACATAACCATAGGAATTGTTGGTAAAAATCAACCATTCAAAATGCTTTCGGCTGAGGAATGCTTGGCGTACCAGGAAATGTGTAAAATTGGTGATGTTCCCCATGATCCTACCTCTAATGAAACCGAGTTAGATGATGAAAGCTAAAAATACTTTGTAACTTCTTGTGAGAAATGTAAAAATTGCTATTGTTTATTCTCAACCGGTGACATGCTCCCAATATTATATGACACCAAATTTAATCTTAAGGTAAAGTTAAATAAACAACTTTATCACGATTGCGTAGTTAATTATAAACAACAAAAAAAACTTGAAATCCTTAATAAAATAATAAAGTGTATTTTTTTAGAAAATATAAATATCGATTTTAAATATAATTGTTAAATTAGCATAAATATATATGTACATGTTATCCATGTTTTTAAAAGGTCTTACTTTAATAAACAAATTCATCATAAAAATACTGTGAATTTCATACATGTAGTCCAATTAAATCGTTTCCTTTTAGTTTTCGTGTTACAGTGCAAATACATGCATGCATTAGCTTAAAAACCGCTAAAAATAAACGTTAGCTGCCCATAATATGCCAACTAAAATGGCTGTCTGCGTTGGGTAAACGCAAGATCTGAATCTGCCCCGTAAAACTTTATAAAGCAGACGACGGCAATAGCACGGGAGACGAGGAAAGCTTTAAAGCATTTGGGGCAATAATAACTGTGCAAATAGTTTAAGGCGAAAAGATGTTGGGTAGGCGAAGGAATGGAGGGTTTTTGAAATGTCCTTGGTACGCAAATTGGCGAAGGTTGTTAGTCTGTCCGTGTTATTCTCGAGTTCTTCGTTAAACGACATCGAAAAATTAACTACATAAAACAACAACAATGGTTACCCCAACTATTTAGTCACATATTTTGTGTGCTTGTTTGTCATCTCTTAATTGTTGAATTTCCGAACCACTCGTATGTGAAAGTAAAAGTAGTTTTTAGCAAGTTAAAGTGTTTAAAGACTTTGAACAACTAGAATACGGACTTGTCCAACTTAAGTAGTAATGACAACGATCTATCCCTAATGTATTCTATATTACAAATATATTAAAATAATTTATCTAAAATCTTATGTGTACCTGTTCCACAATAAAAATCCAAAATATTATTTCATAATCAATATTGCTTTTCTATTTTATCCTCTCATTTCTCAGAAAGACTGCTTTGAAGCAAATAGCCTGTATGCATAAACTTTTTTCTGTAGACCTAAGTCAAGGGTATATCCATACCAGGCACTTACGGCTATAGCACTCTTGTGGCCATTGCAGATTCGATAACACGTAAATCCCAAAAGTGAGCAACAAAAATTCATTCAGACAAATGCGGTCGAGCCACCAAACCACCCAGCCACCAACCCACAACCAGCCACAACCACAATATTTTCTGCCTCCCCATAGCGTGTCAAACTTTTGCCCAACGCTGTCAGTTGTTTGATTCCATAGAGCTTTGGGGCTAGTGCGGCTACTGACCTGTCTCTCAATGTTGTTAGCCATTTTTGCCAAGTTTTTCATCTTCTTTTTGGCCCATACACAACAGCAGCAGCAATCACTGGCATAGTCACGTCAAGTGTGGGTCATCTACCAAAAATTCAATATACATATATATTTTCTGTGAAACTGGGCAATGTTTTGGTGTAAATTCGGAACAGAAACATCATCATAAAAATACTTTAAGTCCCTTGGGTAAAGTATTCACAACCTGCAGCGATTCGAAACATTTTAGCAAACACAAAATTAAGAGTCGAACATAATTTTGTGATGATTTGCCAGCAATAACTTTCAATTGGGCCTAAAAATATTTTTAGCTTCCATATTATGAAGTCCCCCTTAAAGCATAAACAATGAGCATCCCATCGCAAAAATCTTATTCACATATCGAATTTTTAAGCCCTTGCCGAGGTCACGTTGTTCGTATGTACATTAGAGTGCATCGATTTTTTCACCAAAAATGGTAACCCATTTTCGTAATCTGTGGTCAATTCTAAGACGCTTTCACAAAGAAACCATAGTTCTAAAATGAATTCCTGGTCCGCGCTTTTTGAGTTGAAAAATTCACTTTTTTGAACAATTATATCTCGGGTGTTTATGGACCGATCCTGACAAATTTGGTGTCAGTACTCTAGTTAGGACCATGACTTTAAATTTCACAGAACCAAAGGACGAAATGTCCTTTAAACATCATTTTCATCCTTGTAACGGCGATTTCGCGATTCGTCTCTATCTTAAAAAATTAGTCCGAATTAAAGCTATTTTTTGGCACAAAATAAAATTTTTTTTTTGAACCTGTAATTTTTATTAAAAGAAAATGTAAAACCTATTTTAATACAGTTTTAACACAATTTTAATAAAATTTTTGTTACATTTTCTGTTAACAAAAAATACAGGTTCAGGGAAAATAAAATTTGTTTTGCCTTTAATTCGGACTAATTTATTGGTATAGAGGCGAATCGCGAAATCGTCGTCCCAAGGATGAAAATGATGTATAAAGGACATTTCGTCCTTTTTTTTGTTGAATATTAAAAGTCCTGGTCCTAACAAGAGTATTGACACCAAGTTTGTCAGAATCGGACCATAAACAATCAAGATATAAATTTAAAAAAAAAAGAATTTTTCAACTCAAAAAGCGCGGACCAGGAATTCATTTTAGAACTATGGTTTCTTCGTGAAAACATCTTAGAATTGACCACAGATTACGAAAATGGGTTACCATTTTTTCATTTTTTCGGGCCCATACAATTCGATGCACTCTAATGTACATATGTGTTTTCATATTTTATTTGCTGCACTAACCAGCCGCTACATCAACAAATTTTGTAACTGTCATTTGTATACCCAGCATCTTTCGAAGTAAGGATATAAAGGGTTTTCAACGTACCCTCTATCAATTTTAAATGTACCTATAACAATCAACTTTAAAGAATAATATAATGTTCATCAGCAAGTTATCCAAAAAATCAATGTCTATATTAAATCTGTATATTTGTTAATATTCAACAGACATTTTCGTTACTGTCTTTTACAAAATGATGAAATAACTAAATATTTTGAAATGTTTTTTTTTTCTAAAGGTATCTTTTTGTTGGAAAATGTTATTTTATCTCCACAATTTATAGCTATTTCAGAAACTTGGTATGGTCTAGTCGAGTATTACCACATTCTTGCTTGCTATGGTAATTTATTTATGCGCAGTCAGTTCACTTGGTATGCAGTTTAATTTAGTTCGAAATTATGCTGCAGCATATGAATATTGAATGTGCAAGGTGGCAAATGTGAGACTATATACTCCTAAAACGAAAAATTACTGTTTAAATGAAAATATAAGGAGTACATTTGTACAAGTATAACAGCTTTAAATTACTGTGAAATGCAGACTATTCAAACTTAAAGAGGTGTTTGTTCTTACTTCTTTCTTAAAAAAATAAAATAAATTTGTATTATTATGTTTTATAATTTATTTATATTTTTGCATGAATGAGAAATTTTCATTTTAGTAATGAAAAGCAAAATCAAAAGCATTCAATCTTGTAATATTTAAATATACATTATATACGAGTACAAAATATAATTTGCAGTTATTAAACAGGCTTAAATAATATTCTTTAAATGTTATTAAAACTCCAAATTAAAGCTTAAAGCTCTAGATTATTTTTTTGGTCTTCTTAGGAAATGGATTGAATCGGAGAACTGCCAAAAAGTCAGTTCCCCATTCTACAGAAAGTCAAAAGTGTGAGAAACAATTGATCAAACGAGCTGAGTTATATGAGAACGCTTCAAAAGTTTAAATATATCCTGAAGTTGACACACATAGCAATTGAAATGTGAGCCTTAACATTGGACAAAAGTGTTAATAGTAGTAGAAGGGGTCAGATAGTGTCACTTGACCCCGTCTGCGAGCTGAAGCTTTACCCGCACGTGCTCTCTCAGTTCCTGGGAGATTAAGGCCAGGACTTGGTCAGAGATGCATTTTGCTGTCGTCTTCTCACATGTGCAACATTTTGTCATGATTGTGGAATTTGTTATTTTTCTCACGAAATTCAATAAAACAAAATGGAAAAATAAAAAAATGAAAATGTAAACTGAAATTTTGTTTGCGTTTTTATCTCCCTTGTCTAAAATGCGGTCAGCTTGCACTTTATGAAAGCCAAGTTATCGGCAAGTTTTCTTCGCTGGTCTAGCAGTTTAAGGGTTTTCCATAAGAACACAAAGTATATGCTGTTTTAATTTAATACTTTTTGGTTTCTACTCGCCCTTATATTTGTCTTTTTGCCGAATACGCCTTAAAAGCTTTGGCCAACACTTCGCCTAAGTTGCTTTATGATTCTTTCCTGCCGGACATTTGCACGTAAGAGTACTTGTATGTAAATATTTGCAATTAAAATAATTGAGTTTTGAGTTGTCTATTAGAAAAGTTTCTAAATTGCAGGATATCAACAAGGTTCTTTTTGGCAAGAACTTTCAATAAGCTCGTTTATTTGCTGCATTTGTTGGATACCAGTTCTTGGCTAAGGTTTAATTTAAATCCACAATAGCTAGAACTATTAAGTAAATGTTTAAGATCCCAAGAAAGCAATGAAAGAAGACATTATTAAATTTCTTACAAACTTGAACTTAAAAAGACTTTAAAATTGGATAATCTTTTTCACACATATTTATTAAAAAAAAATTCAATGGTAGATTAACATAGAACAGGAAAAGAAAAGATGCGTTGAATACAAAGATGACACAAAACTTTGTTAGCCATTTGAGTATAAGAATATTTGAGTCATGTCTGCCATCTTTCTATTTTTCCTATCTTGTTACGATTTAGAAGGATGATAGGTATTAATAGTAGTTAACGGTAGTTAGTGAAAAAATTATAATATCTTGAATACTGTGCGTGTGGTGGCATTTCGCGATTTACGGAGGCGGAAAGGGGCGTGGCAAAATTTTGAGACAAATTTGACCTGCGTGGGGCTTATAGAAATCTGTGTGCCAAATTTGGTTGCTTTAGCTCTTATAGTCTCTGAGATCTAGACAGACATGGCGAAGATGCTTCCTTCTCCCTGTTACATCCATTGCAACGAATACAATATTCCCTTTTACTTATTTTTAAGTAACGGGTATAACAAGCTGAAAGTGAACTAAATTATTCTTGTTCATACAATTTTCTCATTTCGGAGCACCCCAAATTCAAAAACATCAAAGATTTCTGTTTTGCATAAAAATAGCATTTAAATAACCAAAAGGCATACTCATATTTCCTACTAAACGCACCCTACAACTGTACACTTGTTTATTGCCAATATTTAAAGTGAACAATCAAACGAATTTTCCTCTATATGTTTCGCGATTGCCCCGCGGATTGCTGTGCGTTCTCTGCTGATTTGATATTGTTATATTGGCTATATTTTCATGTAACTTTTTGAAAGAGATAAGTATTTGGTCGATTATAATACTCTGTGGAAATTAAAGCCCTAATTTATACTTACCTTAAATAAATGAAGTATGCTTAAGTTATTTAATAATAAATATTAAACTTTAAAATCACTTATCTCGCCTTCACTAACTTACATACACAAATAATAAACATTCTATAGAAAAGTCATCATACGTTAAGAAAAGCTTGAGGTTTAATATAACAAAACAAAAATTTGCTTAACTTTTTTTCTGACTGATGAATTTAAATGAATCGACCCTTGCATATAATATAATATATTATTATATTCAGACTGACTCAATTTATAAAGAACTTTATCAAAAACTTATGTACACTCTCCAAGTAAATTTACTTTTGTCACAATTTAATATTCATTTCAATGAACTCTAAGCATAATTATTTCATGTCTTGTAAACAAGTTTATCAAATATTCATGGACCAAACAAGAAAACAATCAGGATTCACGACAAGTTGAAATTAATCTTTTGTTAATAAATAACAAGTTTAATGAAGTAAAATTCATTTAATGTTGCTGCGAATAATGGTGTTTAATAAACTTTAGTTAATTATACTTAAAAATTGTGATATAGTTTGTATTATTACATGTCGTCTTACTTATTTATTTACATTTTATTCATTTGATTAAAGTACTTGATATTAGCATTGTTAACATTAAAAACATTTATTACTTTTAAAAATGTATAAAAAATAGCTCAATTTTATTTCTTTACAACGCTTTTTTCACATGGGAATCACGTTTTAACTGTGCTATTTTGCTATTCCTTTTTGTTTTATTGACTTGTTTTTCAATCTGCTAAACTTTGTGAAGCGTCTCCGTCCCATACCTCGTTGCTGCCATCAACTCCCCGTCCCTTAGGTGTCGCGTCAGTTATGCATCGTTGCCCGGAGTGTGGCAAGTTGACAACAAAAAAAAAACAACACAAAAACAAAATCCGTATTGTCGATGATCGAGTTTTTGGTATACACATTAAAGCTGCACAATGTCACTCTTAATGTTTTGTACACATATACATATGTATATTGTTGCAGGCTTTATTCAACTTAAATGTTTTAAATCAAATTATCACTGTAAATGGAAAGCACAAACACAATCCAATGACAATAACTCATACTGTTTTATATACATTATTATTTTTTACTGTTTATTTTATGTTTAATTATTATATTTTTATTTTAGTAACAATTAAATGTACAATATATCCCATAAAAAAAACCTCTTTACGAGGTTAAAGTCTAGTAACGAAAACATTTTCATGCCCCAAAATTTCTGATATCCAATTTTGCAATTATTTTTGATAGTATAGCTTTGTCAACTTTGTTTTTTGTTTGTACAAGCTAAAACAAACTGTCTGGCAACACTGGTCCCCTTTACAAAGGTAAAAGGTACATTCAGTTAATAGGTAAGATCTTGTCCAAACGAATTTTGACAGATATGTATTATATGTCAAAGAACGCGGATAATACCTTATTTCACCTGTAGCTGTTTACCTTTTTAATTAAAAAAAACTTTGAAGGTATGCCTAAAAGCCCTTCAAAATTCCTTTCCAACGAAATATAGATCGCATCTGTAGCTTCTATCGTTTGGATGCTATGGGTTCTTATGGATTTTAGCGGTTTGTAGCGATTTCCCGCTAAACTAGCGATTTTTCGAAAAAGTCGTAGAACAAACGTTTCTAGATTTTTAAACGGGAGCAAATCCTCATTAAAACTTTTAAGCTAAATCAACGATTTGATCCAAACAAACAAACAGACAAACTGACTTTTCATTGCATTTTCGGAGGACAACTAAAAATTTCAAAATTAATTATCTTTTTAACCAGCTGTTGGATTTTGATGATCGGTGGCATTCGACGAGTATTTTTGATTAGAATAGTAAAAAATTAAAAAAAATTCAGAAAGGCTCCAACGGTCCCATTTGCTCCAATCATTTAAATTTTGCCCCTCCCACTTACACCTGTTTATCTCACGAACCAGGTGAGTTTTCAAACGTCAAAATATTAGTACTAAATCCATATATAATATGTATTACGTTAATTCTTATGTCATTATTTACTTAATTGGATAACTCGCACAAAGACCATGTACTCGTGAAGACTACCGGCAATTGGCACAACACGAAAAGCACAAGGGCAGAGTAGAAAAAAAAAACAAAAACTATTTCAATTACAATCGTTTGCCGAAACAGAAACGAAAAAACATTCAAAACTTTTTTTGGGACTTTCCCGAAAATTTTGACTTACAGAAGCAACGGCCAATATTTTTGTATGAGTTATGGAGAAATTCGACTTTTGGAAGTTCCAGTTACGGAAGCGGAATTGTAAGAAATTTGCTCAGTAAACGCTATTGCCACTGAATTTAGTTCGAGTTAGAGAAGTTCGAGCTAGGAAAAAAAATATTTGACCCTGGATATCAGAAACTTTAAGCATGTACATTAGAGTGCATCGAATTGTATGGGCCCGAAAAATGAAAAAATGGTAACCCATTTTCGTAATCTGTGGTCAATTCTAAGATGTTTTCACGAAGAAACCATAGTTCTAAAATTAATTCCTGGTCCGCGCTTTTTGAGTTGAAAATTCATTTTTTTTTGAAAATTTATATCTTGATTGTTTATGGTCCGATTCTGACAAACTTGGTGTCAATACTCTTGTTAGGACCAGGACTTTTAAAATTCAACAGAAAAAAGGACGAAATGTCCTTTAAACATAAGTTTCATCCTTGGAACGACGATTTCGCGGTTCGCCTCTATACCAATAAATTAGTCAGAATTAAAGCTCATTTTTGGCAAAAAAAATTTTATTTTCCCTGAACCTGTATTTTTTGTTAACAGAAAATGAAACATATATTTTATTAAAATTGTGTTAAAACTGTATTAAAATAGGTTTTACAGTTTCTTTTAATAAAAATTACAGGTTCAAAAAAAAATTTTATTTTGTGCCAAAAAATAGCTTTAATTCGGACTAATTTTTTAAGATAGAGACGAATCGCGAAATCGCCGTTCCAAGGATGAAAATGATGTTTAAAGGACATTTCGTCCTTTGGTTCTGTGAAAGTCCTGGTCCTAACTAGAGTACTGACACCAAATTTGTCAGGATCGGTCCATAAACACCCGAGATATAATTGTTCAAAAAAGTGAATTTTTCAACTCAAAAAGCGCGGACCAGGAATTCATTTTAAAACTATGGTTTCTTTGTGAAAACATCTTAGAATTGACCACAGATTACGAAAATGGGTTACTATTTTAGGTGAAAAAAAATCGATGCACTTTAATGTACATTGTACATGCTTTCGTCACTAGGCTGTTATCTCGTAAAAAGGCTTTTTTTGTAAGATTAAATTAAACTTTCAATTAAAAAAACGCAATTAAAAGTTGCTGGTGACTGGGCACATAGCTGCGGATATGCTGACGCTTTGTTTTTGACTACGATTGTCTTTCTGATATTAAAAAAAAATATAATGATCAGATTCAAAATTCCATTCCAATTAACGATTATTGATAATGTTTGTGAATTAGTTTGGGCACTCAAGCGATTATATTTATCATAATATGTGTAATAATATTATTTACTTCAATGGTTAGTTCAAATAAATATTTCGCAATGCGAAGCACACTAACTGCTATTGGAGTTGTTCTCGTTTGGATTACTCTTAAACAAAGTTACAATGTAAGCTGGTTTCATGCTCATATAACAAAATTTTACTGTTTCATTACATTGACAGGAAGCTGTCGAATTCAAATTCACAAATGCAATTTGTAAGAGCCATAATGAATCGTGGGTTCTTATTCACCAATGTCGCCTGTACGCTATCAACCGCAAAAGGAACACTTTAAACTTTAATGGAACTATCCTTCATCCTGCACACGATATTTCTCTACATCTGCAACTTTTTAAGAGAGCCAATGGATACAAGCCGTGGCTCTACAATGTGTCCCTTGATGTCTGCCGATTCTTAAAGAAGACCTATAATCCATTTGCAATTCTTGTTTTTAGTCTATTTAAAGAATTCTCAAACTTTAATCACTCATGCCCACTAACGGTGAGTAATAAATGTGTTATTCGAATACAATTACACGGAAATAATGCATGCTTTTGCAGGGTACGCAATTAGTTCAAGGATTTTATCTTCGACCTGAGATATTACGACTTCCTTTTCCAAGCGGGGATTACTTACTCGCATTCACTTGGTTTATGGATAAGAAGCCACAATTCTTTACAAACATATATTTTGTATTTACAGAGGATTTCTGAAATTTATAAATTACCCTAAGTTAAAAATAATTTGGAATATATGGTTTCTACATCATCTATCAACTAACGTATGCGGAATGAAATACGAACAACTGTTGTAAATTACAAGCTATTTTTACAAAAAATATTCATGACCATAGCGATCTGCCTTCCTCATATTTGCGGGTACCTTGCGCATAGCCTCCTGAATTCTCTTTGTACCCATTTTAGCAAGCTCTCTTTTGATTTTTAATATCAAATAGTCGATGTTTTTTAGCTTATATTCCTTACTCTAAACTTTTATTTTCATATTTGACCAAAACTTTTCCGTGGGCTTTAACTGAGGCACATTTTGACGGCTTTGCAGCTTAGGCAGGAACTCAGTGATCAAGTGGTCAAGAACCTTCAGAGTTGTTTCGGCATAATGAGCAGACGCAAAGTCGGGAAAAACACCGTACTATCATTCTCATAATACTTATCAATAAAATTTTTAAGCGCCGGAAGACATTTGTCCTTGTAATTTTGCAAATTCAAAGCCAATCCTGCCTTAAAAAAGACAGGATCGCTGTTTCCACGCTCGCTTATGGCCAGCCACAATAAAACCTTTGTTTATGTTATTTCAGTGACATTCTCAGGTGCTTAAATATTAGGAAGCCTAAAGTAATATTTCGGAGTCCACTCATGACCCTCCACTGTGAAAAACGTCTTAATATCCATTATGTAAATCTTTAAACAGCTCGCAGAAAACAAATTCCTAGAAAGCGCACGTAGCCGAAGTTTAATTGTCTCTCTCTGTACTTCTGTGACTTTAGGAACGGTTTTTTTTATAACATATCATCACTCCAATGTCGTTTAAATACTTTTTCACCGTTTTGTCGCTCACTTTGTATTTTTTGGCAAACGCACGATTCGATTTATATGTGCGACCCACAATTTCAGCCTATTATTTGGCTCTAACTTAAAACTACTGTAATGGAAATTTTTTTCAGGATCCAGGCGCTCTTTCCATTTTTTTTTGCATTCTGAACATCCAAAATTATCTTATAAATAAAAGTTTCCTTGAAGCCCATAGCAGAAAAGAATTGAAAAATTAAATTTTTCGGCTAAGATTGGTTATTTGCGCAATATGTGCAAATCAATTTTCGACGGTCTGCTGTGCTCAGAGACATTACCGCGACTGTGCATTATCTAGAAATCTAATTTTTGATGCTATACATGCTAAAATAGTACCATTAATTATAGTGAGTTTTGTTTTGCGCTGTCGATTATGGGAGCTTATTGAGAACATGTTCAATTTTGTTCGTAAATCATTCCGCATACGTTAATTGATCTTTTTTTTTTTGTTATATATTAATGCGTTTGTTGGATTTTAATTATCTACTGTGCCTATCGCAGATTAAATTGTTAACCTCGCTTGAACTCTCTTAAGCTCGAGCACCAAGTCTCTAAATGCGCTTGTTGTTGCGACTGTGCTTTCTGCGCTCTGCACATTGCCATTGCCAGCAATAAAGTATTTTAATTTAAGCATGGAAAGGAAGAACACGAGAGTATAATTTAGTTTCACATTTGTGTTGCTTTCCAACCGTCAAATATTCTCTCTATTTTTAATCCCTTCAAAGATATCACGAGCTTTAATAATTCCTGCCCTTATAATGTAAGAAGCTAAGTCTTCAAATATTTTAAATATACACATATAAATTTAGTATTCTTTTAACACAGGGTACCCAATTAGTCAGAGGATTATATATTCGGTATAAATTATTACGACTTACTTTGCTTTTCGAGAAAAGCCCGCAATTTACTACAGAAGAGTATCTAAATAAAGAATAATTTGTAATTGTCTGACTGCCAGACATTTTCAAAACAAATTTATAACTGAGAGTTCAGCAGAACTAATGATTTGACAATGCTTAACTACAATCGGATCATTATTGCAAAGGTCACATAGGAAATATTTATATAAGCTGATTTATGATATCAATTTTAAACTCGTTTACGTTTATTAGCCAGCTCTAAATTAGTTAATCTATTGAAGCGACCAATAATTTGATTCACAAAAGTTTTGATACTCATTAATTCAGTTTGCTAGTATTTTTTATAATTTTTTGAAAATTGCTAAAAAGACACTTTTTGTGTAAAAAGTAGGAAAAAGCAGGGCAAGGCATATAAGTAAATGGTAATTTTTAGGATTTTCAAAAAATTATAAAAAATACTAGCAAAAATATTTTTGAATAATTTGCAGTCACTCCTTGAATTGTTTGAAGAATTTTTTTGCATCAAAATATTTTTTGTAAAAAATCGAGGAAAAAAGTTTCGAAAACTGTCTTTTACATAAATTTGAAATTTGCGAAGGGTACTTAATGGGTTAAGGAAAGTTGTATATCATTCAAAAGGAATTTAAATATATATATATATTTAATATGAATTAAATAATTAATTCCTTTGCGATCTTATTCTATGTCAGATAAGACAACTTATTAGAACTGATTAATGGGAAGTAGAATACATTTTTTTTGACACTCGGGCTATTGTGATAACACCGCTACCATATTTTGACTACACATTAATATTACAACAAATTTATTTTTATTCTGTATGAAATCTGCATTTTATTCATAATCATTTGTTAGAAAATTTATGAATAAATGCTCCTAAAAACTGTGCATATGGTTTTTCATGGAGAGAATAATGAAAGCCCTAATGAGCCCTAATCAAGTGATCATATGACAGGTGTGTTAATTGATGATCAGCTATCATTTTTGATTACATTGATAGCATGGGCTGATATGGGTGCGCAAGGGGTTGACATTGGGCAGGCAGGGTCGTTCCCTGTCAACAAATTAGTGATTGTGTATGAATATGTTACAAAATGTAAATTGATAATGTGTGCTTGGGAATATTGTTTCTGATCTCCTTGAGTGCCCTCGCGTCCATGCAAAAAGTTGTAGACCTGTTCCTATGCAGGTTATAGACTCCGCCCACGGCTTGTAAAAGAAGTTCTCTATCAATAACAATAAAAAAAATCCGATTTTGGTTTTTGTGAGCAAAAAAAATGTATAAATAGTATAAATTTAGGAGCTCTTTGCTAAGACATTAGAGTTTATGTTTATTATTGAAGAGATAAGAGTTCTCCCAAATTCATTTGCGGAAAAATAATACAAAACCAACTTTAGAACCGAACTTCAGCACCGACTCAAAAACAACACTTCAACAACAGCAGAAGGTCGACATCTGAAAACAGCTCAAAACAGCTAAGTTACAGCAACAGGTTAACAACAACAAGAGTCAGGTCAACAACAGATCAGCAAGGACAACTCAACAACAACAACAAGAACTATAACAACAACTACATCAAAATGACTACCCAGGAAACAATAGATTGTTCATCGTGCCATATTTTTATATTTTTAATAGAATATATATGAAAGTAGCTAAAAATGTTTATCCAAAAGTACTTAACATCATAAAAATAGCAATTACATTCATAAATATGAAGTTACAAAAATCATTTTTTATTGAAAAATATTATTGCAAATTTTGATCGGTCCTGTTTAATTCTATGTATACTTTGCCATCATTTCATTTGATGACCATATACTTCTTTTCATTTAATTCACCGATTAATCCTTCAATAATTGAGAACCTCTTTGGTAAGTATAGACAATACTGCTCCAATTCCCATCCCTGTATTTACCTGCCGTGCGCTAAGAATGGGGTAGGTGACGTCAACTTACATCTTACTTTTTGAAATAATTTTTCTGATTGTTTATTTTTATTTAAAGCTTGATTCATTTTATTGGTGTCGTTGTTGTCGCCCGCTGTTGACTTGTTGACTGGTCAATGGTACTATTACTACTGTCGATGTAGTTGAACTGATGCCGTCACCCTTGTGTGCGCTGTTGATCCCTTGACTCTTGATCTGTTGCTAATGCTGCTGCCGCTGAGGTGCTGACTTTAAGTGTGGCTCGACTCCACTTCTTCTCATCTTTTATGACCTAACCCTCAATTTTGTATGCGTGTGTATGTGTGTGTGCGTGTTTCTGTGTGTGTGTGTTTGTGTGTGTGTGTATATGTGTATGAGTGCGGATGAAATCGTTCTCAAAAAAACACCTTTAATTTTCCTTTGAGTAGAAAATGAATACACTTCTATTAAGCAACCGATTATTTGACTGAAATAAAATGTGAGGCACAGGTGCTTATAGTTGTCTAAATTAAAACGTTGAACCCTCGCATAGTTGTATTTTATTCCATTTCCAAAGCATTTTATTACCTCTTTTGTCGGTTGTAAGCTCCAAAACTGTCAAACAATTGTACCAAATTCATATTTTTATTATAAGCCATCCAATGTGTAAACACCATATTGCTGACTGTAAGGGGATTGGAAGTGTCTCCCTCACAAATAAGTACATCATGGTATTGGGGGATGATTTTCGACCAAAAATTTTCAATGTCTAAATTTGTTAATGCTTTTTTGGGTAGCCTTTTTAATAGTTTGAGTTAGTTTATATAGTTTGTGGTGTAATCCGTAGCCCCTACGACAGGGTTTTAGATACATTCGCTTTCCCAATCAACCACTTCCGTTTTCATATTACCTTCTCCCTCTTTGAACATCTGTTTTGTCGTCCTTGCATTGGTAATTGAATTTTCAACAGCTGCACTACCAAAGGCTAGACTTTCTAGACCGTCCAGTGCTGTGATAATTGGTACAAGTGGTAAAAGCTACAACTTTACAGTAATTACATGGGGAACTCTAATATTTTTCTTACCACCCACTCTCTATACTTTACACTTTCACAACCATTCTAAATATTTTTTATGACTTCATGGTATTGGTTATCAAATATGCTGACGCTTTCCCTCGCATCAAACGTTTCTCTAGTTTTGTTTGTTTTTTTGTCCACAGAAATATATTAAGAAATATGTGCCACTTGTCTAATCAACGATATTTTCTCATCGAATGAACACATTGAGTGTGATTTGCGTTTAATAAAAGTGCTTTCAGACGTGTAAACAGTCAGAATTTAAAAAGCGTCGGCTTTTCACCGGTGTTCACCGATGGAAATAGAACACGTCCTAATTCCATCGGTTTTTTGTGTCGGTCAAATGCCTACTAGATTGAGGCACTTTTGTATGAAACTTTTCAGAGTGTGACCAGGTTCTGGGAGAAAAAAAACCGATGGTATTTTTGTATGACAACCGATGCGAATTATGTGAATGGCAAAATTCACCGACGGTGAAAAAGTGTCGGTGAGAACACGCTCGTCTGAAAGCACTTTAAAGCAAAATCAATATATCTTTGTTAGAAATTCTTGCAGAAAGCATATCCCACCTATTTACCTATTTACCCTAACAACAAAAATTTAAACCAAAATATGATATTCGATTTACAATCCAAAATCAAGATCTGTTTGAACTTCCCCATGAGAGATATCTTTAATTTCAAGTAATCATTAAAGTGTTATCAGCCGAAAACACTGCTTCAAAAAAAATGCAATAACGCCGTGGACTTTATAAATCTTTCCAAAATCTAATAAAGCTCACGGGCTTTACTACACTTTTCTAATAGTTTTACTATAGATTTGAACTATTTATCTACAGACAGAGACAGAGCAAAACAGACTTTTTTTTAGCATTTTCAGTCAACTTTCAAAACTAAATTGCGCAAAATCTTAAAGTGGCTACATGACGTTAATCGCTTAGCTTATCGTTACTTAAAATGCATTTAAGAAAGTCCATCATTTGGTTGGATTCGAATTAAGAATCATTACTCTTCTCAACATCTTGTCCAGACTCGGAATCCGAACCAGTGTGTTCGAGGTTTGAGTCGCATTCAAAAAAATTATTTTCCTTGTTGCTGAAAGAAGTCATGAAGCGAAATTTTCTTTTCTTTCAGAATAAACTGTTAAATTCTGCAAACGTTTTTCTTTAATCCTTTATTTTAGGCGTTGCTGGGTAAGGACAATTAAAACTCCTTGAGAAGCTATTCTCAAAGTTACTGATGTAGCGAAATCCTCATCCGCATAACGTCAAGAAATTTGTAAAATGTGCGGTGCCTCTGCAGTTTTCGTGCCAGCAATGTGTTGAAAGGCTCCAAAGAACTTGTTGTCCACATATTTTGGACAGAAAATGCCTGGGGTGTGTATTGTAGTTTGTTTATTTTAATTAAGTTATTTGTGATTTGTTTTTTTTTTTTTATTGAACTTACTGTTCTTCTTTTTGGAACTAGCTTACTTTATTATTTATTATACATCCTGACCAAATTTGGTTGCAATCGGAGCACTATATCAAAGAAGTGCTATCGGAACGATCAGTCGAAAATCAAATTTTAGTCCGAAAAACTTTTTTGTCGTTTGAAATATCTCAACCGAATTGACGAATATAAGTCTGGGGTGTTTACATATAATGTATCATTTTGCTGCCGTTAATCGAAAATTAAGATTTAGTATAATATTTGTTTTGGAGATATCTCAACTATACTCACATTTTGGAAATTATCTATTGTCATTAACGTTATTTATGATCGAATTGGTTTAAATCGGCTCACATAATAATTAGTTGAAAACTTAATGGGGCATCATCAAACCTTCGGCATGCCTTACGTCTTGTGGGCGTTATTCTATTTTGGAAAGTAATAAGTGTTATTTTTGGATGTGCAATAATGACCATTGGAGCTACTGCAAAAATAAATAATTGTATGGCATACTTTTTGATTTAAAAATATTAAATAAACGAGGTCTGTAATTACTATAAGTTGTGTTATAAAATTATAAAATATTTATTCATTTTAATTTTTATTGATTTGCTTACAAAATAATGATTTTTTTTAAGTTATACTTTACAACTCAACCAATCATCTTTATTTTTGAGCAAAAAAAAATAAAACTTATGTAATAATATTTTTGTTTTTTTTTTCTTAACCTCGTCACGTCTGGCATTTGCAGACCATTAAAAATATGTTTTGTATGAATTTGGAATTTGTCCGCATTTAATACAATAAACTGCATTTTCTGGGTGGTCACCAGATCAACGTTTGCATCCAGGACTTAACTTGGGCACATAGTCACTGTAAATTTTATTTAATTTTTGGAATTTTTTTTACACATTGCAGTGTTCTGACAAATTCATTTGTGTAAAAATAGTACCAAATCCGACTTAAGAACCGACCGGCAGCAACACTTCAACAACAGCAGTATATCAACACCTGAAAACAGTTCAAAACAGCTCAGTTACAGCAGCAGATCAACAACAACAAGAGTCAGGTAGACAACAGATCAGCAAGGGCAACTCAACAACAACAACAACAACTACGATAACAACTACATCAAAATGAATACCCAAGGAACATTGAATTGTTCCTTGTGCCACAGCTACATTCTATTGGGAACCCTCGAGCGAATCGATCAGAGTGCAATGCCCCCTTATTATATATGTACTTAAAAGAAATCTGAAAATAGTTCAAGAATTTAGTTTCAAAGATCCCACCATGAGTCAAAACTTAGTAGTTAAAAAATTCATTTTTATGGAAAATATATATATGTATGCAGTTAGTTTTATTAGTTTAGTTTTATTTAAAATATATATTTTTTTATTTATAATAGAAGATACAGCTATGGAAATAATAATAGAAACGACAGTTATTTTGACATTACAATCAAACATGAAGATCAACTTCCGTTGTTTTGGCAACAATGGAAAGGTTATTTCAATCCCGTTTGAATGATACACAACTTTACTTATTTGTAAAACTTAATATTATTCGTCACAAAATTGGATATCAGAAATTTTGGGGCATGAAAATGTTTTCGTCACTAGACTTTTACCTCGTAAAGAGGTTTTTTTATGGGGTTTTTTATGTTCCTAAGATAACCTACCAAGTTTCATATGATTTGGGGCCCTATTTCATATAGCTGCCATATAACCGATCTGACCGACATGCAACTAGGTTCTTGGCATGTGTCTATTTATATAATTGACGAAGGCTTTCACTATTTTATTTATTGACTTAATATTCTCGTTATTTTAATCATTTTGTTCAATAATTTCCAATATGTGCTGTTATACGGCTTCTTCTGAGTGATTGTCAAACCTGCTCAGCACGACTAAACACATATTGTACCAGAAAAATTTTATTTTTTCGAAAATTTGTGTATTCGGACAAAAAGGATTAGTTTCTAATTAATCTACACACTTTGGTTAATAGTTTCTTACTTACAACTTTCTGCAACGCTTTGCCATGCAAAAGTACTGATCCATGAAACACAACTACACTTGTTAACAGTGTTGCCAACGCCTCTATACAAAAATGTCCGGTTAAGCCCAAAAAAAATTCAGAAAAAGGACAGTTTTTTTTTAAAGGTCAAAAAATCTGGACTAACAATGTTTTTTTATTAATTGAAAGTATTAGCTCTTTATTAGCCAGTAAAATATTTTCCACAGGAAATGCATCAATTGTTTTCTTTTTTTTAATTTTCAAAGATATTCGACGATCCGAAAATGAATATATTAGATGAAGCAAGATGTATTTAATAAATTCTATGAGCGACTTAGAACCATGAAAAATGGATAAATAAAGAATAAAGTAAAATAAAAAAAAATAAAAATTTATCCAGAAATCGCAGTCTTAAAAATGGCAAAATGTGGCCACAAAAAGGACAAATTGACAGCACTAGATGCTGCATGACTTCGTGAAAGGCTTATCAATATCGGAAAAACAATATGAAATCGATGCCAAATAGTTGTAATTAATAAATTGTATGAGCGACTTAACAATTAAAAAAGGATGAATTAAAGGATATAACAAAAAAAAAGGAACTGACAAATCTGTCCGCAAAAAGGACAAATTGGCAACACTGCTTGTTAAGCCAATTCTAAAAATACACATAAACAAAACACGGTACAATTGGACAAAAGCACATAACAACGACACAAACATTGGAAAACTATAGTTTTACATACCTGGACAATCGTTTTTAATATTTACCTTTTTCACTTTTGTGTAAACTTTCGCCAGAACAAACAATCAAAATTGAACATTTTTCCCCGCCAATTTCATAAAAAACGGGTGGTACATAATTAGCTGACTTTAACAGCGCGCAAACAGTGCAGTATTGCTCCACATGTTAAAGTTAAATATTTTTTTATCTAACTAGGGTGTTTTAAAATTAAAAATCAACAAAATTTTAGAAAACTTAACAAACAAAAATTGACTTCATGCCAAAAAAACACAATTCACTGGCATGTGTTGGCCATTAAAAATCTGTTTTGTAAGAATTTGAAAGCTGTCTGCATTGAAATTTCTGGGTGGTCACGAGATCAACGTATGAACTCTTGACTTCACTTGGGCACATAGTCCCTAGGGTGTCCCTTTTTATTCAAAGTCATTATTTTTTAACGGGCAAGTTTTGTTTATTTGGTCCTAAAGCACTCGGAAATAAATTTTTACCTCAATCGGAGTATTATAAACCGTGCCGACTTGGATCGGAAAATTTTAAAATTATATGGAACAAAAATATATCAAAATTTTTTTTTGATTTTTTTTTTATTTTGTTGTTTCATTTGGTCCTAAACTACTCGGAAATAAAGTTTCAACTTGATCTGAGTACGATAACGCACATTCAAACTTGCATCGAAACATGAAAAAACATCGAAAAATGTATAATCAGAGTAAAAAAAACTGTTTTTTCATGTTTCGATGTAAGCTTGAATGTGTTATAGTACTCCGATAAAGTTGAAACTTTATCTTTGAGTACTTTAGGACCAAATGAATAAACAAAAATAAAAATTAAAAAATATTTATTTTTTTGTCTCGTATATTTTTAAAATTTTCCGATCAAGTCGGCACGGGTAATCATACTCCGATTGAGGTCAAAATTGATTTCTGAGTGCTTTAAGACAAATGAACAGAACTAGCCCGTATGCGTTTAAAAATAATGACTTCGAAATAAGAGACACTATAGTAGTCACGGTAATTTTAATTTTTTTCTGGAATTTTATTTAGACATTGCAGTGTTCTCCCAATTAATTTACGTATAAATAAAACCAAATCCGACTTAAAAACCCACCGGCAGCACCGACTCAAGAACAACACTTCAACAACAGCAGTAAGTCAACACCTGAAAACAGCTCAAAACAGATCCGTTACAGCAGCAGGTCAACAACAACAAGAGACAGGTCAACAACAGATCAACCAAGGACAACTCAACAACAAGAACTATAATAACAACTACATCAAAATAAATACCCAGGTAACAATAGATTGTTCCTCATGCCAGAGCTACATGCCATGGGGAACCCGCGTGCGAATCGATCAGAGGGCAGTGCTCCTTGTTTTATATGTTTATTTTAAAAAAATCTGAAAGTAATATCTGTTAAATGAGTCATAACTTATTAATTAAAAAATACTTTTTATTGAAAATATATAAGTGCAGTTATAAATTTTGACAGGTTTAATTAATTTTGGGACATTTACTCTGTTTTATATATACACTAACATCATAAAAAGAGCAATTGCATTCGTAATTATGTAGTTACAAAAATAATTTTTTATTGAAAAATATTAATACAGTTACTAATATTGATCGGGTTCATTTAAAAATATGTATACCTTGTTATTATTTCTTTTGATGACCATATACTTCTTTCCCTTTAATTTAGCGATGGTTTCATCTGAAAGTTGTGAAAACCTCTTTGGTAGGTATAGACAAAATTGCTCCACTTCCAAAGCAACGAGATCTCCAATCCTTGTGTATCTCCGCCGTGCGCTGAGAATGGGGTAGGGGACGTCAACTTCCATCTTACTTTTAGAAATAATAAGCCTGTTTGCGCAATCATTAAATTCTTTTATCACGGCTTGAGGGTCAATTTCCTGCTGCTCCATCCCGCTGTTGGTCGTACTATAATACTGCTGTCGATGAAGTTGAACTGATGTCGTCACTCCTATTTGCGCTGTTGATCCCTTGACTTCTTGACTTGTTGCTGATGCTGCTGCTGATGTCGATCGTCGTCGTCTATCCCAACTGAGGTGCTGAGTTTGAGTGTGGCTCGAGTCCACTTCTTCTCATCTTTTATAGCTCAACCAATGCACCAACGCTCTATTTTGTGTGTGTGTGTGTGTGTGTGTATGTGTGCGAATGAAATCGTTCATAAAAACACCTTTAATTTTCCTTTGAGTAGCAGATGAATACACTTTTACGAGTATTAAGCAACCGATTAATTGACTAAAAGTTAAAATATGAGGCACAGGTGCTTACAATTGTATACATTAAAACGTTGAACCCTCGCATAGTTTTATTCCAGTATTTTATTTCATTTCCAAAGTACTTTATAACATCTTTTGTTGGTGGATATTTCTCAAAACTGTCAAACAATTGTACCTAACTTATATTTTTATTATAAGTCATTCAATGTGTAAGCATTACATTCCTGACTGTAAGGTCGAAATAAGGGTATGTATTTTCGATCATAACATTTTCCATGTCTTAATGTTTTAATGCTTTTTGGGGCAGCCTTAATATAGTTTGAGTTAATTTATATAGTTTGTGGTAAGTTATATAGTTATAATCCGTAGTCCCTTCGACAGGGTTTTGGATACATTCGCTTTGCTAAACAACCGCTACCATTTATATTACCCTTCCTCTTTAAGCATCTCTTTTGGTGTCCTTGCATTGTTAATTGGATTTACAACAGCTGGACTGGGTTTCCTAGAGCGCTCAGTGCTGACAGAATTAGTACAAGTGGTAAAAAACACGGGGAACTCTCACATTTTTCTTAACTGCTGTAATTATAAAATCGTGTACCCGATATTTTCTCATCGAATGAACAAATTGAGTGTGATATGCATTTAATAAAGCAAAAACAAAATATCTTTGTTGGAAATTCTCGCAGAAAGCATATCACACCTATTCACCATAACAACAGGCATTTAAATCAAATTATGAAATTCGAATTAAAATCAAGCCCACGGGCGTTTGTACACATTTCTAACGTAAAGCTAATTTAATTTTGTTTTAAAATTTTTTATTGGTATATTTTAGTATGGGCCTCAACCATTTGTCACAATATGGGCAGAGCAATAGAAAGCTACAGTGAACCACTAATGTCTTCATACAGTATAAATTTGTCAAATTTGCGTATAATAAAGATGTTTTGATGCGGGTTTTTTATATTAATCTTTTATTCAATCAAATCCCGTTCTAATTATATAAAACTTTCATTAAACAATTAGGTACCCATGAAAATTTTGAATTTAAAAAAAAACAATTTTTCAACTTTTTTCCTCGATTTTTTCAAAAAAATATTTTGAAAAATTCTTCAAACAATTCTAAGAGTGACTGCAAAAACAAATTTTTGTTATTTTTTAAAATTTTTTGAAAATCCTAAAAATTACGATTTTAACCCATTTTTCCTACTTTTCACACAAAAAGTGGCTTTTTTGCAGTTTTCAAAAATTATAAAAGTACAACCAAAAATATTTTTGAAAAATTTTTTGCAGTCACATTAGAATTGTTAGCGATATAAATGTACATTATAAGTGGCCCATAATTTTTTTTATTATTTATTGGAAATAAGTGCAAAAAAGGAGTAAATTTTTCAATCACGTTCAAATCAACCAGAACATACTTCGTTTGTAGAAATTCATTCTGAATCAGGATTAGAAATAAAGTTTTGCCCACATTTTGCCCAAAGGACTTCAATTTAGCAATGAGTGCAAGAACAAACGCAGAGTTTTACGAGGCTTGGTCAAGCAACGTAAGAACCGTTTAGTTTAACTTCATCCTACAGTACGTAGCAATGATTTTTGGCAATTGTATTGATCATATAAAGTTAAGGTTGCACTTAACAAAAATGTGCCATGAATTTGAGTTGAGGTGGAGTAAATCTAGAAGAGATAAATCCATATTTATGACAAATAATGCCAGTTGGGTTCAGGGCATAATAAAAGTCGTTGATAATAAAATTAATGTCTCGTCTTCAACCTCAAACCGTCCAATTTTTATCTCAAGATCAATCTAGTGAAAAAAGTTATGATTCAAATTCAAATTCTGATTAAATTTGCAAAAAGTGGTTTCGTCAAACATTGAGTAAATTTTTTTTAAATAAAAAAAAAAGTTGTGAAAAATATGAAGAGAGCTTTATTCTTTTAAGAAATTAAATTCATTTAAAACAAAATCAATTTTTTTGTTTGTTCGGCTGCGTTTTTAATTGGCTATATATGTATATTATTATAAAAAAAAAACTTTTTAAATAGCTAAAATTAAAGCAAAAACAGGGGGGCTCCTCCCACTTTTCGCTTTGCTAGCCTACCCCCGGCTCGCTTCGCTCGACTGTATGATACCTTGTGACCTGGCACTCCGTTAGCCTAATACGTATTTACATTTAAGACATTTAAGACAAATTCGATCAAAATGTTAAAGACAGACAATCTGTGAGTTCGGTTGGATATCTGACACAGAGACATCTCAAACAACAAAAGTTTTTCATACTAAATCTACATTTTCGATCAATCGATCCTAATACAGCAATATGATATATTTAATCAGGATGTATGGGACTATCATACCATATCATACCATACACCTTATGCATGTCAGTTTGGTTCAGATATCTCAAACATCAAAAAAGTGTTTCAAACTAAAACTTGATTTTTTGTCGTTAATTTTATTGATTGATCGTAAAAAAAGGGTGAATCTGTAGACGAAGGGGGAGGGAGAGGGCTCAAATGATCCCTAATTAAGTGGTCATAAATGACCTATGACCCCTAATTAAGTGGTCATAAATGACCCATGACCCCTAATAATAAATAATCCCTAATAAAGTGTTCATAAATAATCCCTAATAAAGTGTTCAGAAATTATCCCTAAAAAAGTGATCATTAATGATCCCTAATTAAGTGATCATAAAGTGAAAAGGTTAGAATGTGTAGACTGTTGTGGCAGGTACATTGATTGTTCGATCCATTAATTAAACAACCAATTGAGCTTGGCATGGGACAGACACGGGGTAGGCACAGTGCAGAGTCGTCACATGTCGATCAATTAGTGATCAAGACAATTAGTGATTAGACACGGGTTGAAAGAAAATTCTCATTCAATGACAATGAAAAAAAAATTATAATTGTTTTTGAATAAAAAGATTTAACTGGTTTTGTCTTGTACCTAAGAAAAATACACCTTAGAGTGTATGCAACAGAAGGTATAAATTTGGGAGCTTAATGTTCAGACTTTTCATCATTAATGACTCATGACCCCTAAGGAAGTGGTCATAAATGATCCCTAATAAAGTGGTCATAAATGATCCCTAATTAAGTAGTTATAAAGGACTGTTGAGACAGGTAGATGCTCGTGAACACGTGGGCGATTTTTTAATGTTACCCACTAACACAGGAGCAAGAAAACCCACCCTATATTAGTAATAAGAAAACTAGATTTGGTAGTTTGGTGGTTGGTTTATTTAGTAGTCTATTTTATTTTCATTTATTTGGTATTATTTACAAAACTATCAGCTATTTTATAATAACGTAACATAATATCCATTGCCTTCGTTTTGTAGCGAAACAAGAACAGATATCGACAACTCTCCGGTCCACTTGTTGCATCGTCCTTAGACCAAAAACAAAATGACAATTGTGTTCCATATCTTGATTTCACCCATTTCCTGCTCCTCTATCCATGAACATGAAATCCTTGAATAGAAGGAGAAACACTTGAATTTGTTTACTCAACATTCTTGATATCTTGATACGAGCACGCTCGACTGTAGCCACACCTTTCCGCGAGCGAGACGAGCCGGGGTAGGCGAGTAAAGCGAGCAGCGGGCGGAGCCTCCTTGTTTTATTAATAAAAAAGAACACATTTTTACGAGTAAAACTTGAGTCTAAAATTGCTAAATGTGTTAATATTCGCGCCATTAATGCCACCATTTCCCCCTCCACCCATTTTCCATTTTTATTTTCGTAGTTAACAAAACGGAGTATTTTTCCATGACTTTTTTCTAAAAAGTTGAATATATCAGTTAATAAACTAAAAAGCAGAAGACGTTAATTTAAATGTTTGTTGAAACTGCATACCAAAAGTAATTACTTTCTACAAATTTAACTCATTACTTTACGTTCAAAGTACGGTAAAGTCGCAAAGAACTGTAAAAATCCATATATTTTGCCATATTATAATTTTCAATGTTTAATTTATATATATCCGAGATTGCAGTGTAACACACCATTTGAAAGGTGTTACTTTTCACTTTCCAACGAAGTATTACAATGTATTGTAGGATGCATAGCTTTCTTTACTGCAATTTAAAACTTTGATGTGCAACAAAAAGTTCTAGTATGTCACAATGTTACATTTAACTATATCTAAAGCCTAAGCTATGTCGCATCTCAGAAGTTTTTTGTTTCTTTATATTTGAGCAAAAAAAAAAAATAATAATAAATTCAGTCTACACATAGTAAATAGTTGCTGTTTGCATTTTTAGACATAGCATTCTGTCAGTAAATATTGCAATAATTTCAGATTAAATTTTGTTGTTCTTTTCGTCTACCAACTTTGTCACCATTTGCATGCCGTGAAAAATCTGTTATGTAAGAATTTTGTAGCTTTCTGCATTTAATAAAGAAAGCTGAAGCTGTAAGTGGACACGAGATCAACGTATGCATCTTTGACTTTACTGTAAATTAAATTTTTTTCGGAAACTTTCTTTCTTTCAGTCTTTCCTTCCGTCAAGTCGATTGCACATTCTTTTTTGTGCTCCATATTAACATCGCGGTAAGAATGATCAAAACATATTTTGCATCAATGCAACTAAGAGATAGCTTAAGCTAAGCTTTTCTTTAAGTAGAACAACACAACGATCATAGTCAAGCGCAACTACACGCACAAGAGAAATACAAGCTCTTAAGAATTGCAGATTTTGTTGATGAACTCACTTGCTGAATTTGGCTGGTGAAAATAAAAGTGATGTACTCGTAAGTACATTCATGATCATTTAGTCGAGTACACAGTCTTTTGAGTGGTTTAGTTCAAAGAATTGTCTAGAATTATACATACATATGTAGTATGTATAGAAAATGGCTGAAGATAATATTGCTGTCAATGGTCATTGATTTTTTGACAATAACAACAAGTTTATTGGGAAGAATATTTGGAATAGCATTTGGTTAAGAATCTTGACTTAAACATAATTTTATGATACGAGCACCATTTTTTATTAATCAATTAAATAAAAAGTCGCGAAAAGCTGGGTTCTACTATTTCAATTAAAGACGCAACTATCTGTAGAAAATAACTTCAGGTAAAAAGATCTTATTTAAGGGCATTAATATGAAACGAGATGACTTTTATGAGAGCCACATCTGGTTGATCTTGAGCACCTTGGATGTTCATTACTGAATACTTAAAAAAAAAAACTTTAAAGGAAAAAGTAAGTTTTGTGCAATACATCGTCGTGAAAGAGTTTGTTCACTAAATAATGCCTACAGTATTTTAAATTTTGTATCGATATAATATAAAAACAAGTAAGAAAGATACCAACTTTACAACTTAGTAGGATGATAGATAATAATATTAGCTAACGTTAATTATCAAACAAAAATTATAATATCTTGAAAACAGTGAAACAAACTTGATCTGAGTGGGGTTTATAGAAGTCTGTGTGCCAAATTTGGTTGCTCTATCTCTTATAGAATCTGAGATTTAGGCCCTCACACGGACGGACGGACAGACGGACGGACGAACGGACGGACAGACGGACATGGCTATATCGACTCGGCTGTTGATGCTGATCAAGAATATATAGACTTTATGGAGTCAGAGATGCTTCCCTTGCCCTGTTGCATACATTGCAACGAATACAATATCCCCTTTTACTTATTTTTTAAGTAACGGGTATGTATAAGCAAAATAACACTTGCATGCATATGTATATGTATGTATGTACATAAGTATATTAGAAGGCATTGATTTATTTGGCCCCAAAAAATTAAAAAAAAAATGTAACCCTTATTCGTAATTTACGGTCAATCTTAAGATGTTTTCACCAAGAAACCATAGTTCTAAAATGAATTCCTGGTGCGCGCTTTTTGAGTTGAAAAATTATTTATTTTTAATTTATAAAGTCCCTGTCATATTTATAAAATCACCTTATAAATTGCAATAAATCGAAAACTACTGTCTGCAGCGGAATACAATGTATAGAGAAAATGAAGAGGAAGAAAAAACGAAAAGAATGAATGTACAGTTAGTTCACAACAATCTAACGGTACTTAACAAAGAGCACCTTATTAAACTCTTAGTTTTGCATATTTATAAATTCACAATTTCACAAAAAATATTTTGATGCAAAAAAATTCTTGGAACATGCAAACAAATTCTTGGAACAATTCTAAGCAAAAGAAAATTTTCAAAAATATTTTTGCTAGTATTTTTAATAATTTTTTGAAAACTGCAAAAAAGGCACTTTTTGCATGAAAATGAAGAAATAACCCACTTTTCATGCAAAAAGTGCCTTTTTTGCAGTTTTCAAAAAATTATTAAAAATACTACAAAAATATTTTGAAAATTTCTTTTGCTTAGAATTGTTCCAAGAATTTTTTTGCATGTTCCAGAATTTTTTTGCATCAAAATATTTTTTGTGAAATTGTGAATTTATAAATATGCAAAACTAAGAGTTTAATAAGGTGATCTTTGTTAAGCACCGTTAGATTGTTGTGAACTAACTGTACATTCATTCTTTTCGTTTTTCTTCCTCTTCATTTTCTCTATACATTGTATTCCGCTGCAGACAGTAGTTTTCGATTTATTGCAATTTATAAGGTGATTTTATAAATATGACAGGGACTATATCTTGAGTTTTTATGGTCTGATCCTGAGAAGCTTGGTATCAATACTCTTGTTAGAAGCAGGACATTTAAAACCCACAGATCCAAAGGACCAAATGCTCTTAAAACATAATTTTAGTCCATGGAAGGACGATTTTATGATTTGATTCTGTCCTAAAAAATTAGTCAAAATTAAAAATATTTTTGGACCAAAGGAAAATTTGCATTACTTACTTTTTTAATGCATGTTTTTATTCAATAACCAAGTTGATATAGAACATGCCCTAAAAAATATGTTCCACATTTTCTGGTAATAAAAAATACAGGTTCAAGGACAAAAAATTCTTTGGGCCAAAAAAAAGCTTTATAATAATGGAGCTTCTAATAATAAAGTACGTTAATTACCAAAAAATATGTAATATTCTAAGAGCTGAGCGTATTATAACTTTTCGCGATTCACGGAGGCGGAAAGATGCGTGGAAATATTGAAGCAAACTTGATCTATGTGGGGCTTATAAAAGTCTGTGTGCCAAATTTGGCAGCTCTAGCTCTTATAGTCTCTGAGCTCAAGGCCCTTACACAAACGGACAGACGGAAATGAGTATATCGACTCGGCTGTAAGTGCTGATCAAGAATAAAGAGAGATGCTTTCTTCTCAAATATAATATACCCTTTTACTTTTTTTTAAGTAACGGGTATAAAAACAGCCACAATAACCAAAATCAACTTTTTTTTTATTGTACTTGGGTGATGGCTTCTCTTACACCACATGTTGACAATCTTAGCCGTGGGCGGAGTCTCCTAATTTTTGCATGCACTCGAGGGCACTCAAGAGTCTCAGGAAAAACAATTTTCACGCTGCGTGCCAACCTCATGCTCACCCGTATCATAGCCTGTCATCAATGTAAGCAATGGGGTTTATCAATCAATCACCACACCTGTCACAACATGACTAGGGTTCATTAGGGTTTCTATGCCCCTCGGCCTGCATATTCTGACCCCCCCACTTTTGGCCCCGCTTGCCCTTATTGACCATTTTTTACCGATCAATTTATCACAGATTATGTCACCTGGCTTGGATCCTTTTTCTCCTTGATATTCTTAGAAAACGGGTAAAAATATAAGTATACTTATAAATATACGTATATTATTATGATGA
The DNA here is from genome assembly GCA_037043495.1 of Drosophila recens. Lineage (NCBI taxonomy): Eukaryota > Metazoa > Arthropoda > Insecta > Diptera > Drosophilidae > Drosophila > Drosophila recens. The sequence goes on along the minus strand of JBAMBJ010002924.1, from coordinate 2,158 downwards.
TGTTAGCATAACAATATTAACACTTTTTTTTCAATGTGTTCAAAATTTGGTGAGAAAATTTTTAAACTTACTGTTTGGGGATACTAAGAAATTTTTTAATATTAAGAGTATACCATATACACAGAATTAAGAACCAATTTGTTTTCCAACTATTTGTGATACAGGCTTAGACTATGACCAGCCCGATTTACAGCTTTCGCAAGCTTTATCAAGGAAAACGCGAGGGGAGAGATGCGCTTATGGATTTGAATGAAAATAACAATTTTTACGCTAAAAGAAATTATTGATGATACTCTTGTGCGACTGTAACCATTGCCTATATGTATAGCCTAGACGTGTCGTAATCATGACATAAGTCTAACTTTCTCCTATTTGCCTAACTGATCCTTGATCTCATAGTGCGCCTGGTGCTCGGATGTAAATCGTTGCTCAACAATAAATGGCTGTGATCGCAGAAAGCAGCAGGATTGTATATTAAGTGGCTGTGAAACGGCAGCTGTAGGTCAAAAAGGCAGTTGTCCAGTTCCAGAAGAGATCTCCAGTATAGACAACTCAATGGAGCTCCGCTGTAGTTTCATCTTTAACAGAGATCAATAATATGCCATGTCCCAACTTCAATCCAACACTTTATTTTACTAAAAATATTACAAATATACACATATTAAAATTGTAATTGGAATAGAGGGCAACACATGTCTTATTAGTTTTCAGTAACATTCAAGTTAAGGCACCTGATCCAGAAATTGTCGATGGTGTTATACAAATGTGGCAGAGCATTGCCAATGCTGTGATTCTCATCAGTGTAGGTCTTAAAATTGGCAATATAAATGGATTAGAAAAAGTTTTCTTTTAAATAATTGTAGTTTTTGTCAACTCACTTGCTCTTCAAAAAGGATATCAGCTCTTTGGAGTTTTTTGGCAAAGAGCAGGGAGTTTTGATAATGCACATTGTCGTCGCCAGAGCCATGAATTAGCAAAAATTCATGGGTTCTGAAGTTATCCAAATTTTGAAAAACGTTGCTCTCTTCATATTTCTTCAGATTGTCATCATCCGTGGGCAGACCCATGTAACGTTCCGTGTAGATGGTATCTAAAAATATGTTTAATTAAGTTGATTGAGAATACTTTTTTGGAATTTGCAATTAACAGCTTACCGTAGTACAACCAGGAGGTTACTGGTGCGACGGAGACTCCGCACTGGAAGATGTGTTCATCGTCCTTTTCGATGGTCTTGGCTGTCATGTAACCACCATAACTCCAGCCCCAAATGCCAGTTCGGTTGCGATCAATGTAACCTAAATAGTCTTGCATCCATTTGGTGACATGCAGCTGATCTTCAACCTCGTGATCGCCCAAATCGTTGTTCACAGAGAACAACAGATCCTTGCCCTTGTTACCCGTGCCGCGTCCATCGATGTAGGCATAGATGGTATCCCTCTTGGTTGTGACAAAAGCCTCATAGCCCACGGTGAAGGATTTCGTGATGCGTACTGAATTGGGTCCACCATAGACGACAACAATCAATGGATACTTCTTGGATTCATCAAAATTAGGAGGCAGTGCCAATTTGGCCTTGCCCGTGCTGCCATCGGCCAGTTCGACGTTAATGAATCGATAGCTGGGACGCAACTTTGACTTTAAGTTAGCCCTATAAACGGTATTCATCTCCCAATCGATCACCTTCTTCGATGTGGCGGACTCATAGATTTGTGTGTAGATCGGATTGGGTCCATTGCATGAAATGGTGTAGAAGGAGAAGGATTTGCTGAACGTGGCGCTCGCAGATAGACACTCATCATTATCGTCATCATACAGATCACAGCTGAGGCACACATCATTGCTGTACACATTATAGAGAGACGGATCACCCAGTTGAGTGGCCTGGTAGTAACTGAAAGTAGAAGAATGAGGGTTATTTTCAGAGATTCTTGTTTTTCATAGAACAGGTAACAAAGTAACAAACGAATTACATTTCAAAACTAATAAGTAAATAAAAAAAAAAAAAGAATATCATCATAAAATGAAGTACTTGAATTTTAGCCGTTTTGTTGTTTAGTTGCTTACATTGCTGTATACTTGTAATCTTAAGTTAAGTATGAAACGATCCTACGATTAAAATTCCGACTGACCGTTCCTATTAAAGCTATGTGATACATAT
>JBAMBJ010002923.1:0-78898 GCA_037043495.1 Drosophila recens | reverse complement strand
ACTCTGTGTATGTGTGTGTGTGTGTGTGTGTGTGTGTGTGAATGTAAGAGTCCTTTATGCATCGTTGCCAACGCGACTATCGCAATATGCCAAGGGGTTCATTAGACTTTCAACTTTTGTTTTGTTGCCGCCACAAACGTCAAAGCCAATGAACGAATAACATGCACAAAATGTAGACAGATGAGTATTCTTCCAAAAGCAGAAGGTAAAACAAGCTGGCCGAGAACTAGGAAACTGGGGAAAGGGATCTGCCAAAGCAAATGAATTGAGTCTACGGCGACTGCAGTTGCGCCAAAAATGGCACAAGCGCAAACAAGAGCCAGAAGCGTAAAGAAAGTAAACGTGCCACACGCTACATGCCACATGCCACCAGGCGATGCAGAATGGCAAATGGCAAACAACGTAGAACATTGCGCCATAAAGTATGCAAAGCAAGGCGTGAGAGAAACCAACACATCGATTAATGAAATGAGAACAAACCCTAACTTTGCCAGACATTTCCTCTGGGTTCAATACAACAATATAAGCTTTGGACTCAATATAATTGCCGTGCTCTGTTTAAGGTCAGCTTCGATTTAGCGTCGACATTTATTTGCCCCTCCCGATTATCCCTATTCATTAGTCCAATGCCTCAAAGCATTCGGCCTTAACATTTGCACGTGCCAAAGTTTTTTTCTCACTGCGTTAATTGGACAAACTTGAACTTTTCGAGGATGTTGAAGCTGTTGTGACGCGATTTCAAATACCTTCATACGAGTATGGTTCAAATTCCTTGATTATCATAATCCAGATTTATTATTATTGATAATTAATTGAATTCTGTTCGTTTGGCCTGTCGGAGATTTTCTACATACGACATGCTTGGAATTACGCCGGTTTAATAAAAGCTAAGAGTTATACTTGAATCGGATATTAATTTACGTCAAAATAACTGAGATCTTCACTAAATTGAATTTTTTATTTGCAGTACATTGTGTACAAAATCCCCATATAACTACTAATTCACACTTTTTTTATTGCCTATTTATGATCCTAGCTTTATTTATATTTTTATACACGTTAATAAAACAAATTAAGTAAATGAATTCATTGTACTCCTTGAAATGTATGTAACATGGAAAGAAAGCATCTCCGACCCTATAAAATCTATACATATATGAATTATACACTTTGAAAATTTTTTAGTTTAACGGAGTTGCTAATTTTTAAATTTTGTTTTAAAGAACGGCATTATTAACCTGAAGCAATTGTGAGCCTGCGAGCATTTGCAGTAACTAAGTAACGGGTATCCTATAGTCGGGAACTCGAATATATTTTAATTAAATTTTATAAATAAAATAGAGTAAATACTATAAATTTTTAATCACCCTATGTAAAGAGCGGGATCAACAATAAATATAACCGGTCAAAAATTGCTCCATTAACAGCAAACAAAAACATTCCTTTTGTGACTAGTCCATGCTCAGAGTGTCAGGTTCATAAGTTGTCTTTTATTCATTGCATTAAGCTCAAAGTATTTAAATAAAAAGATAACATAAAATAATAATGTATTTCGCAATATCGATGTGGGCTGGTCCGCTTCGTGGCCGGTATGCATTCGAATTCATACCCAAACATGCATTACTTCTCCATAAGGTTGGCCACTGTTAATGCTTGTCTAGCTTTAAAAGCGCATACTTGTAATCGAGCAAGTATGCGATTAGTTTTCGTGTTGCATTACGGTCCTGTATACTGTTGCGTATAAGATTGTAATGCAGATGCTTTACTGGCTGGTATACAATGCCTATAGGACTGTAATGCAGATGCTAAACCCACCCCAAAATAAAATATTGTCATTTTTCAAAAAAATATTTAAAGTTATTTATATTATATTATATATATAATTATAAAATCAAAATAAAAATGTAATAACTTAAAAAAATAAACAACAAAAAATTAAATAAAAATAAAAAAATTAAAATTAATTTAAAAATTGGTTTTTTAGAACAGAATGCATTTTCTTCTCCACTTGCTTCATTCTGGCTTCCAGGGATTTAAGGGCGATGTCGGTATTGTTGTCCATTTCTGAAAAACATTTAAATATTTGTTATATGTTTAAAACAATATAATTATCAATAAGCTTACTCAGATTTACTTTCTCTTAAAGTTGTTGAAGTGTTGCAGCAGTGACACGCGACAAAACAAAAAAACAAAACCATATGGGAAAAGAAACGAACAAAATTTGCACAAACAACAACCCGTGTTTGCAATAATTGTTGCATCTAATACTTACGCATTTGCATGTGTGTGAAGCAACAAAACACAAACACACACATGCTTGGTTGCAACCAAAGCAGAATAACAAAAGCCGAAAGACATTCGTGGATCTTCGATGGCAGAACAGTGTGAACCGAAGCAGCGCCCCATTACCAACCTACGTTCAAACAACATTCGCCGATGCATTCCGAAGCGTTGCAACATTTGGTTGTGGCTGGTTCCCGCCACTGGGATATCGTGTGGCGACTGCGCTACGACTACAAAGTCGCGTCGCTGTCACTGTTATAGGTGCTGCTGCCGTTGCTGCTGCCGTCGCTGCTGCCGTCCCTGCTGCTGTTATTTCCGCTGCTGCTGTCGCTGTTATAGTTGACGCGTCACTGTTTCTGTTAAAGTCGCATCGGCGTCGCTGTTAACCTTACAGCTGATGTAGCGTCGCCGTCGCTGTTATCCTGCTACGTTGCAGTCGCTGTTAAGTTGCAGGTGCTGTGGCGACGCTGTCGCTGTTATTTTCGCTGTCGCGTCTCTGTCGCTGTTATCGTCGCTGCTGCAGTCGCAGTCGCAGTCGCTGTTATTGTGGCATTTGCTTCTGTTGAGCTTGATTGATAACAGATCTCAGCCCCGTTAGATTGTTGCCGAAACCCAATGAAGCAATTTACTCTTTTAGTAATATGTACAAAAATATCAACTCACAACATTTAACATTTTGGTATTACTGTTGGTATTAAATTTAACATCACCTCCGTATGTTTTGTTAAATGTATGTTAGTCCGTTCTTTCGCTCTTTTGTTTCTTTGTTTTCTGTGTTTCTCGCCTGCACAAACATCGATAGAAATTTTGGTCGCTTTCACGGCTCCCACAATAGGCGTTGTTGCGCCAAAACTGGCTCTGTTTGGCCTTTCTTCAGTTCAGAATTCAGTATTATAAAAAATACTAGCAAAAATATTTTTTTTTGCAGTCACTCCTTAAATTGTTTAAATTTTTTTGCATCAAAATATTTTTTGTAAAAAACCGATGAGAAAAGTTTCGAAAATTGACTTTTACATAAATTCGAAATTTTCGAAGGGTACTTAATGGGTTAAGGAAAGTTTTGTATCATTCAAACGGAATTTAAATGACCTTTCCATTGATATTAATATGTTAGCGATAAGGAAACAATTAAGCCCCCAAATCTCAAAATGTTTGCTGTGCCAATAATTATGTTCGCCAGTGAATGTACGAAAATAACGAAAAAATTATACGAACCATTTCTAAAGGGTGTATCTTTTTAGAGGTTGGTTTTTTAAACTGGCAACACTTTTTTCTGAGTTGGACTTTTTGACAGCTGTCACTTGATTTATGATCAGTATGGTTTGCCATTTTATAATGAAAAGTCTCACTTCTGAACAACGTTTGCAAATTATTAAATTTTATCATCAAAGTTCATGCTCGGTTAAGAAATTGCATTTGCTTTTTTCCATTTTATGATCAGTTTAGTCGACCTTCTGAGGCGGTTATTTGGAATGATTACAAACTTTTTTTTGCCCCAAATGGAAGAGCTAGACCTGGCTTACATGTGATTTCAGCAAGACGGTTCCACATGCCACACAGCACGGGAAACAATGGCCCAATTGAGAGGCGATTTCGGTGAAAACTTTACTTTTCGCTTGGGTCTGGTCGATTGGCTGCCTAGATCGTGTGATTTAACGCCTTTAGACTAATTTTTGTGGGACTATGTGAAGTGGCTTGTCTTCGCAGGTAAGCCTTAGAAGAGAATATTCGGCGCGTTATTGCTGACATACGTCCCCAATTGTGCAAAAAATGGTCGAAAATAGGGCCGCTCGGCGGGAAATTTATTCGGGCCAGCCAGGCGGCCACTTGCCCGAAATCATATTTAAACACTAATGGCATAAAATTATCCTTCCAATAAAGCCAAATTAATGGACGTTATAACGATTTTCTTGTGTTTTATTTCAACTTGAAGTTCTATACCTCTAAAAAAAACACCCTTTATTATTTCTCCAAAAATTATTTATTGTATATTTAGAAAGGTGCATTCCTTCCCTTATAGTTCTTACGTTTTAGCTACATTATAATTTATCCATTTAAAATCGGAACTACGAAAATTAAATGAAGCTCAGTAACATTTATGCATAGTTTTTTTACAACTTTTTCTTAAAAATTATATTTTAATCATCTTCACATTAACCTGCATGCAAAAGAAAGCATTCTCCATTTAAGAAACATTACTTCTTCCTTTTCAATGTAGTTGAAGTTGAAATTCCTTTGACTTCTGTCTCGCTTTGTATGATGCTCTAATTAATAGAAATTCGTTTATTTTTGGTTATTTTATGTGAACAGATGCAAGCAACCAACTCTACTAAAAATAGCTATCTTATAATAAAAGTGATGTGGGTCTTAAAATGTAATATTTATGTATGCCAACAAAATACAGCAAACAAACAACAATCACAAATTGTTGTATAAATACATATGTGGGTAAATGATAAGAGGAAAGCTTTTACTTATCAGGTTACCAATATTACGTCATGTTATTAAAACACAATGAATAATTTATTTATTTGACGTCAACTAAAACCAGCAGAAAGAAAAGAAATATTTTTTACTTAAGTATATAATTTCAGACTATAAACCATACAAATTTAAATTTATAATTAAAAAGATATGATAGATAAGCTAAGTTGTATTGTTTTTATATTTTTTAATTATTGTTATGGTTTTTACAAATGAACTATGTTTCAAAAACAAAACTATATTAAAATTGTTTGACCTATAGTAATCTGTTACATTCGAAAACTTAATAAAATGCGTGAAAAAAATGTTTTTGAGAATATAATTTATGAGGCAGAGAAATACATATGTACATTAGGGTGTCCCTATTTGGTCAAAGTCAATATTTTTGAACGCATACGGGCTAGTTCTGTTCATTGTCCTAAAGTACTCAGAAATAAGTTGTTACCTCAATCGGAGTATGATTCCGTGCCGACTTGGATCGGAAAATTTAAAAATTATATAGGATAAAAAAAATTTTTTTTTAATTTTTGTATTTTGTTCATTAGGTCCTAAAGAACTCAAAACCAATTTTTCACCTTTATCAGAGTACGATTACCCATTCAAATTTGCATCGAAACATGAAAAAACAGTATTTTAACACTGATTATACATTTTTTGATGACTTTTCATGTTTCGATGCAAATTTGAATGGGTTATCGTACTCCGATTAAGGTGAAAATTTGGTTTTGAGTTTTTTAGAACCTAATGAACAAAATAAAAAAATAAAAAATTAAAAAAAAATTTTTTTTTGTCCCATATAATTTTAAAAATTTCCGATTCAAGTCGGCACGGGTTATCATACTCCGATTGAGGTAACATCTTATTTCTGAGTGCTTTAGGACCTAATGAACAGAACTAGTCCGTATGCTTTCAAAAATATTGACTTTGACCAGATAAGGGACACCCTAATGTACATGCTAATAATCGGACACATTATTAATGAGATAAAAGAAGCTAAATACTTCGAGCTTATGGTAAGACAAGAACAGAGCTGTATGTGCTGGTAATTCAATCATCTAATCCAGGTGGCAGATGATCGATTCAGCTGTGGCTTTAGAGACGCAAATATTGGCACTGGAGGCATCACAGAACCGACCGGCGGGACAGGTGCCATTCTCGGCGGAGGGCGTGGGGGCGCCGTAGCAGAAGGCGAACGTGTTGAGGGAGGTGCAGGCGAACACCTTGTTCTTGTTGCACAGACCACAGCTGCTGGTGTCGCCACAGCTGGAGGGAATCTCCGTGCGCTGGAAACAAATATTCGGCTGCTCCGTGCACACTAAGCCCTCCGGACAGGTGAAAGTCTGAGACGTGTTTGGTTTGGAGGCACCAAAGCACATGTGGAAGGACGTCTGGTTGATGCATGCCACATCATTCGTTGCCTGGCATTCGTTGCATTTGCTGCTCACCATACACAGCTGCCAGCTCAGAGCAGCCAAAGCTGTAAACTGTTTGCCATTTGTAAGATTTGTTGGAGTTGAAGAAGAGTCTGCCTACCTACCACATATATCCATCTAGACATCTTCTCGCAGATTCACTACAATTCAAAATAACTGAGAATTGCAACTCACGGCGCGTTTTTGTATCTTTTCGGTTAGTTAATCTACACCTTGACATACTTACAATCTAAACACCTTAACTTATCTGGTTTAGCCCCAAAAGTTGCGATTTAAAAAATCAACAAACAAAAATGATTGACCTTGAGAACGGCAGTCAACATAACTGTATTAAAAACGTGTCTAACTCTCGGTTTAGTCAACCATATGAATATCATTCCCCGCACATTAAATATGCCTAAGATTCGCACTGTGGTCGAAATTGGACCAATTGTAAAGCATTTGATTTGCTTAAATGGATTTGAAAAAATAATTTAAGAGTTTCCTCTATGGTTGACTCCCCGTTATTCAATTGCATCATTTACGACCGTTAAAAAGGGATTACAAGAATTTGTTTAAAACTTGTTTAACAAATTATTAAATAGATAGTATATGTAGATGCAGATCAAAGACTCAACTAAACAGCTGGGTAAAGTTAAACCCACTTAGTACAAAAATCAAATCAATGAGCAATGAATAAATGTCATTTAATTTGAAAATTATCTTGCTGCAGCTTAATTGTAAGTCTGTACACAGAAAAAAATCCATTCTACAATACATGTTTATAATTCTTGATTTTCGGATATTATTGTTAATTAAAACAAAACAAAACAATTTGATAAAATAAAAATATTACTTGAATAAAATGTTCATACTCTATGAAAGATATTCGAAAATTACCGAATATTTGATCCAGGGATTTTATCCTAAGTAGTATTACTCGCATTAAATATTATACATTTATTTATTAAACGTCAACTAAAAGCAGTTGACCTAATGAACTTATAAAAATTTAAATAAAATTAAGTAACACAATAATATTAAATTAAATCAAAAATTTAGAAGAATTGGGGAAGCCCCCTATTAGGATTAGTAAGACAGGAATTTCTATATTATAAGATTTCGATATAAGAAATTGATTAAATATAAGAATTACATTAATATTTATGTGTGTTCAGATAGATTTTATATGAGACCACAGTAAATGCAAACAGATATGTATGTAATCGGATTATATATTTACTTATAATTTCAATTTAAAACAAGTTGTTACAGAAACTACTTGTTAAAACTATATGTTAGTTACAATTTATGTATACATTAAAAAAGAGGGCCTTAACTTAGTTGCGTAGTGTATGAATTCGACTCTGTACACTGCATGTTATATATATTCAAAGGGTATCTGCCAGTCGCGCACTCTCAACAGCAACGTGCCAGAATGACAGTGATATATACGCATCATGTGTCTGGCCAAATTCCAAATACTTTTGCACTCGCACGATAGATACGTCAGATACCTATAATATGTATGTATGTGTGTGTGTGTGTCAGTGTGTGTGCGTGTGTGTGTGTGTATGTGTTGCAATCGCACTGAGATCGGAAATTGCTCCGTCTGCTGCACGCTGAATGAAACCAACGTCAGACAAAAGCTGTTTGTGGGTGGAAAATGAAATTGCAGCTTTTCTTTTTTTTGGCAACAGCTCGTTGCTCCTATTACCAATCGGCCAGCGAGATAAGCCATGGGAGGGGAGGGAGTCAGAGCCCAACCGCACACTAATCATGGCGAGCTGTGTGTAATCTGAGCTCCATATAAATCTGTCCAAATAAAGGGTCGAGTATGGGGAATGGAATTGCAATGGAACAGCAAAGTAAACAATGAGATGGAATGAATGAAATTCGTTTCACGGTTGTAAGTTGTAACTGAATCAATTGTGTGTAATGACAATTCAATGATGAAGTTCTGCCGCAGGTGCCAAACACTCTCAAAGAACATAAATGCACCACAAATTAATATTTTGTACATTATTAAAGTTTCTTCTTACAAAACTTAAGTTAAACACCTACTTGGAATTGTCAGGAATTCGATGTGTCTTAATATTGAAACTGCATTCAGTTTTCAGGCAAATATTTGTCACAGGATTCAAGCCACAAGAATAAACAAATGAGAAAACAGGGCATCTTTATTGAAGACTGAAACGATTAAAGGCGACAAATTAAATGGAATATCCTTTATCAACAGCAACAACTAAAGTTTCGATTGTTTGCCAAAAGTTGAAGTTAAAATGCCCTGATTTTGTACAGCTTCAATATAAATTTAATTTAATTTAAAGCTAAGTATGTTTTAGTTTAGACTTAATGTTGAAAAAAACATATTATTAATCAAAATTGTGAGTAAAAAAATATTATACACTTTAAAATATACTCCTTATGTTTGATTATTTCTAATAAATGTAAGATATCTTGCATATTGTTGGCATTCACTTTATTCTCCTTAAGAATCTATACACTTGACTGCACATTCATGACGAATCAAATTTGTAGGATTAACAAAAAACAGACCCTGCAATCGACCATTCCCTTAAACTGCTCTACGCCTTCACTGTTTGGGCCAAAAAAAAAGATGGCACATAAGCAGGATGCCCCAAATAAATCAACGCATTGCTCGCCGCGCTCGTTAAAATAAAAAATCATACAAAATATTTTTCGACTTTTGGGCAACAAAAGGCTTTTATATCGGGCCAATGTCGAGCTGCAATTTACCATTTTCCATTTTGTGGCAACCGTCATTAAGTACTTTGGGTCCAAGTCATTGCACAAAGCCTATTTGCAGTGTGATTTATTGTTGCATGCCTTGGGTAGGAAACTGCATACCCAATTGGCCCATCATTAGGTGGGACATGTAGTTTGTCAAACTTGCTGCTGGAGAGTCAAGTGCTAAATGAGCTAAGAGTTGAAGACAGTTTAGAAAGTAATTAGATGCATTTTCAGCAGTTAAGTTCAGACTGACAAATGACAGAGCAAACTGTAGTTCATGAAAAATACATTTTGTCAAGTTTAAAGGCAAGAAATAAGCTGAGAGCAATAAAACTCTCCACCCGTTTTCGCACTTGCATAATTTAAGGCAGCGAAACGAATTTTTATTGGCCAAATGTTCATTGGCGGCTATCATTTTTATGACTTTAGCTAAGCGTAATGCATACCAAAACAAGGGGAGAATCCCCTCCATCCACAGAGCGATGCTGACAATTGGATAAGCTCTACTAGAGGAACACAATATATACGTATATACACAGAAAAAAAAATCCGGGATATTTAGCCCGGATTCAATCCGAAACGATGTCAAAAGTGGGGTAATCTCGGATTTACTTAAACCAAGTATGAAATACTTGATTTTTTCAATCCCGAATTCAATCCTGAAATTCTTAAATTCAGGCTAAAAAAAAAATAATGTTTTTTGTTACATTTAAATTCTATTTTAAATTTTTTTTTAAGTTTTTTTTCATTGTTAGGCTTTCCTGGAAAATAAACAATGCGTATTGTCAGCTAGCTGGCAAGTCGTAAAATCAACTTGTACTCGGATTATTACATACTTTCGTGGGACCAAGGAATGTTCAATCAAAATACGCCCCAAAGGCGAAAGAAACCAGTCAGATTCCAGAATGCGAATCTATGTCAGATGTTCGGGTTGACTTTAATAAGATGATTCATATTTATGATTTATAGGATCTCACATAAAAAACATTTGAAATTCTCATCCACTCAAACTTCATAAAGCAAATTTCCATTTTGGTAAATAACATTTCTGAAATCTGTAAGGCACTTGTTGATTAATTTATCGATCCTTAAAATTTGAAAACAAAATTTTACACCAATTACACTAGTTTACAAAATCAAAAAAATTTCTGCTTTTCATATCTTAGTGCACTTTTCTTATGGACTTTGGCCCTGTAAACACGAAAATCGCACTTAAAAATGTTTTCATGGAAGCGTTTTCGAAATATTGAATTTTTTTCTGAATTTTCAAAGTTGCTTAGACATTTTTGTGTATACCACGAGATCAAATTAACCGATGTGGTCAAAAGCACTCAAATTAAAGATAACTGATACTACTACAACTTTCTTTCCTATAGTTTTGAGATCGGCTTATTAGTTCAGAAGCAAGCGCCTTTAATAAATTCCAAAATCCGGTTTGTTTGTGATTTTTGGGGCTCGAAAGGTCACAAATCGCTCCAGATAAAATAGATATCGCAAAAGTTAATTAGATCTCGTGGTATACTCTTAAAAGTCGGATCAACTTCGAAAATTCAGAAAAAAATAAATATTTCGAAAACGCTTCCATGAAAAAATTTTTAAGTGCGATTTTCGTGTTTAGAGGGCCAATGTCCATAAGGAAAGTGCACTGAGACATGAGAAGCGAAATGTTTGTAAACTAGTGTTATTAGTCAACCAAAATAATTTCTTCCTTTTCTTTTAAGGCCCTATTCTCTTTCAGCAAAAAATTTTTTTCGACTTTTTTTTTCATTTTTTTATAGCTTGGACATTTAAGAATATAACCCCAAAAGGGTTTTTTGAAATTCGAAATACTTTAGAAGATATGGCCATTTTTGTGGGGTCATGTCTTCGCTAAAATGAGTAGTTTTTAATAAACTTCAAACTTTGAACGCGTTTATCTCGAAACCACGTTTTTCGAGCTGGCGGCCACGATTCCGCCAGTTCTACTGAACCGATTTGGATGAAACAAAGTTTAATCGACGTAGAATTGTCACCATTCTGGCCCGTAGTAAAATAAAAAAAAAGTAAAATTTTGCGATTTTTTTTACTATTTTTTTTTTACACTTAACTACAAAAAAATGGGTCCAAATTGGATTTGTCAATTTCAAGTGGCCGCCATTTTGTCAAAAAAAATCGCAAAATTTTTATTTTACTACGGGCCAGAAGGGTGACAATTCTACGTCGATTAAACTTTGTTTCATCCAAATCGGTTCAGTAGAACTGGCGGAATCGTGGCCGCCAGCACCATGCCTTTTTTTTGAGGGCCAACTTTGACGGTGCCATCATCTATGGACAGCCCCTATATCGTGGCGAAAAAAATTTTTTTATTTTCTTTCATTCATTACTAATTCAATAAAATAAAAACAAAATTCAAATATCTTTTTGCGTTTTCAAATGAGAATTTTTTCAAAAAAGGTCCAAAAACAGCAAGCTGAAGGAGAATAGGGCCTTAAAAGCGTCTTTAAAAAATTCAAACATAAACAAGACAATAGCAAAGCAAATATAAATGTTAATGTAAAACAGGGATGCCCAGAGCCAGCATACGAATGAGTTTGCACCAATACTTATAAGCAAATGCATCAATACAAGAAGAGAACAAGAGTACCAACAACAAAATCACATTGAATTTGTTCTTTCTCACTTCTCTCGCGCGATCGCTAGCACCAATCAGAGAAGAGAACAAAACCGGTTTTTGTGCTGTGCATTGCATACACACGAAAATGTTTGCATGTGTTGGTATTTTGTATGCTCAACGCCTTGCATGTATACGAAATTTCGTTCGCTATGATTTGAGGAATTACAAAAACAATTGAGGCCGAAAATCAATGGAATGAGCAAAAGCTGGGCATGCCTGATGTAAAAGAAGGTAAAATGACAACACAAACATTTGATTCTTTTCGAAACCAGATGAGTAAATAAATTCAGAAGCTCGTTCAATAAAATTAGCATACTTTAAGGCGATGTTTTTGTTGCAATTAAAAGAATCGAGTCAGTGGATCATTAAAGAGGAAGTCCCGTAGCACAAAAATGTTCGGTTTATCGATTTTGAAGTGATATGCGAATTTATTTAAAGACTAAATTCTTGCCCACAAGTGCAGCTTTTAAAATCAATTGGAAGCTCTTAATTCATATTTTTTGCTCATTCGAAAATGATTGATCCAAGAGCCTTAAAAATGTTCACTTTGTAAAATTAGATAATATCAACCAATCAGTCACTGCTAAAACCCTTAGAAGAAGCCTCTCAAATAAGTTCGCGTGACGTTGTCGATTGTTGTGTAAGAAAAACTTTAATGAAATTGTATGCCCTTGTTGCATGTTATATTGAGATTTGCATGTCAGCGACAGAAAGAGAGAACAGGTCTCACCTGCTGTTCAAGTTTTGTATTCGTTTCCATTTACAAGTATTGTTGCAAACCTGACAAAATACGTGTGTGGCAAAGTTTAGGAGCAAGTTCACAACATGTATCACTTTGAGGTTTTCCATATACCTCAGAATTTTATTGAGCTAAAGTAAAGGATGGCATTCTTTTTTATTAACGTTGACAAAACAAAGTGGGTTCGGTTCCCCCCGTCATTTGTAGTCAAACATGTGTTTTTAAGTTCTTCGGAATGAAACGCAAAAATATATACTTCCCGTCATTAAAAAAAAAAACTTCAATGAAATAGGGATAAAATAACCATTCCCAGAGGAGGAAACAAGCTGTGCTCCTGCTCCTGCCAATTTTAATGTGTAGATAAATTTTATCTGAGAAATATTTTCAAATTTGACATTAATTTCTATGCATTTTTCGTCAAAATATCTATTCGGTTGTTAACAAAAAAATTAACTAAACATTAACAAAAATATGTAGGTTCAAGAGAGACAAGGATAAGATAAAAATGAAATATAGATTAAATAGCAATAAAATGATCTTACCCTCTTTTTTAAATTTTTGAAAAGTGATGTCACATATTTTGCTTAAAGGGAATCACTTATCAGCTGTTAAGCTGACAACTTTCGTATATTCTAAGACTTCTGTAAGTTTACCCTCTAGTTACCAGGTAGTTTAGAACTTATTTAACGTCTATTTACACAACATTGTGCTATATTATATTTATACAGTCAGCACTTATTAAGCAACCGTTACTTAACAGCTTTTTTGTAACATAGAGCTTTTTTGTAGAAGACTATAGATTCACATAGAAGTTTTCAAGAAGAATGACCTCAATAAAATAAAGAATTCAAGTTGAATAACCTCAATGCACTTGGTTAACCCTGTAATCCCCCCTGTGTGGTATTTATTAGCCTAAAATCACCTGTGCGTGTAAAAAGCATATATGTCGAAAATTTAGACAAGTCATGTCAAATCTGGCGAACAAAGAACCAGACAAAATTAAACAAATATGACGCATAGAGTTGCACCAAGGATAATGTGGGGAACAAACTTACACATTGAAGTTGAACAACACAATTCGGAGGGGTTAAATTCTCAAGCTCCTAGCTCTGAGTCGACTTCATGCGCTTGAATTGATAAGCTTTGCTGAGTAAGCAGTATTTAAAATTGAACTCTTTAAACGTCCAATGTCCCTTTCAGTTATGGCCAAGGAGTATTCACCTAATTGCCATATATTTAAGCTGCAAAATGTCGACAAGTCCTTGAGTCGGAATTACTTTGGGATAATGGGCTGGCGTTGAGAGGGTGAGAGGAATATGGAAGAGAAAGGAGAAAGAAGAAGAGGAACAGCTGTTGCCATCATGGCCATTGCTAATCGAGGCTGTCGTTTCTCTACATTATTCTGGACATTCTCGTTGCTATTTTCTGTTGTTGTCGAGGATTATACATACAACTAATTGTGAGCTGAGCTGGTCTCTAAGCTGCACGCGTCTTCAGCTTGTGGCCTGGACAGATGTCAAGTGCGAAACTTTTAAATTCCAACAATCGGCTAAGCATGAAATTTAATTCCATGTCGCCGTAGCAACGTTGAAAAGGCTGCAAACACAAAAAAAAACGCAGGTCAGTGAATTAAATGTTAGCAGTAATTAAAAAAATAAAATATGAAATAAAAGATACGGGTATTTAAAATAAATACGACTACTCGTTATATTGTACAAATTAAATAATTATTAAGTAGACTCAAAAAAATCAAGTACGCCTGTCCCGATAATTTTTTATTCAAATACAAAATTCGGATTTCTTATTGGGATAACTTTAAGAACATTTCACACTTTTTTCAAGCGCATTTAAGACATAACTTAAAAACCTAAAAATGTTCTGGATTTAAGTACGTTTCAAACTAGATACAAGTCCTTCAAACTCTGTAACTGAGTACGAAACAATAAAATAAAATTATGATACTAGAAGTCTGCATACTGCACACTCAATTTTTGCATACTGCACGGAAATTTTTTTTGAGAGTATTAAATAAATAATCAAGTGTTTATTAATATCATTCATAAAATTATAAATAACAATTATATATTTTTAGATCAATGTATTATATATAAAAATAGATAAAGGTGAATCTCGCAGCAAACAGATTTTACAGACTCTTTGATGCACATATTCTATACACAAATGACGTTAATCAGAATTAATCGCGAGAGCTGTTTAACAAATTCATTCGAGTGGGCTCGACATCTATTTATTTAAAATAATCATGGCGAATCTTTGTTTATTTCTTATAGAGCGTGCTCTTAGAAGCACGGCCTGGAAATCAGATCACATAGTGCATCAAAGGTTCTTTAACATCATATACAAATTTATGTTAATTTTAAACAAATTTGTGAAGCATCTTGTATCTTTCAGTTTCGGCCTTTTTGGGGCTTCGGCATTAATTAATGTTGAAAACTGAGAGTTAAGATTGAAAAGGTAAAGTTGATGTTAAGTCGAAAACTGATTTTACGCATCACAACTTTTAATGGCAATCATGGAGGGTGAGTTTGACGCCGCCATCGTCTCGTCTCGTCTCGTCTCGTCTCGTCTTCTCTTGTCCCGCCGCGGCATCAAAATGTGCGCATAATGTGTCTGTTTAATGGATTCCATTGCATACATTTAAGCGCAAGCTGCAACCGCAGCAGCAGCAGCAACAGCAGCAAAAAATTATGCAACACCCACCGAAAAATGGCTTCTCATGCAAATTGCTGGAGCCTTGCGTGAATATTGTGGGTGCCACACTGCGGCAAACTCTGCGGTATGTTGACCAGCTTTTGAATGGGTTCTCACTCCCAATTCCATTTATCTCCCTTTCCAATCGTTAGATTCACCCCAACATTGTTAATCTCTTTTGCTGCTTCTCGTGTACATTTTTATCTAACTTTTCGACAAATAACTTATATAAACTACAAGCAAAAACCGCTCTAAGCATTCCCTTCAATGTCAATTATGCAATGTGCAAAATTAGCTTGGAGCCAACATTTTTAGGGATTTTATGCTTCAAAATCAATTAAACCTATTCCACAAGTCTCACTGGAGGCCAGGCAGGCAATAAAATTGCACATCAAATCTGCCAGTTGGCAATTAAAAATGAAAATTTATTACTCGCTTCCCGGAAAACTTATAACTTGAGCTTCATGGCAAACGCTCTCTGACAATTGGCTCAAAGCGCGTTACAATTAGGGTACAATTAAAACTAATTAAGCCAAAGCCAAAAGGCAAAAGCAAGTGCTGACGCTGGCTTCACATCCTTAAAACCATTTTCAAATAAATGTCAAAGTGTGAACATTTTCATAAATCACTCAAACTGACTGACGGCCAACGTTTCAAATCTTCTGGGTAGCCCAAGCCAAGAAGCTTTTAGTTCAGATGTCAAAGAAGCGACAAACTAAGTATAATAAGCGTGAGCATTGACAAATGAGCTGGTTATGATTGAATTAGAGCCAGTAACTTTAAAACTAATTTGTATATATTATATGTATATGCTTTTTTTATCACTACGACCCAGCTTAGTTTCCAAAGTACTTATGTATATACTTAATATTATTTCTTTAATGAAATTCTATGACAACGAATATCAATAGAACAGATACCTCAAATTATAAAATTACTCATTAATTACTCATTCCGCAATTAATTAAAGCTTAATTCAACCCAAAATGGAAAATCTGTCAACAAATTATAATAGTACAGACAACATAAATTCATAATTTTTGCAATTAATTTAAATTTACTACTATTTAATATTAACTATTTAATTTACTTTTAAATTGTATAATAAATGCCACTAAAGCCTTTTTAACGTAGTAAGACCCATAGTTAATGTATTTTAAGCATAAGGTCCAGTAAAAATGAATTGTTCCATCTCTGACTAACGTGTGATGTGATTACATAAGTTTTTTGCTTTTACTCAAAGCATTTTCGAAATAAAAGTAATGCGAATGCGTCGCGGAAACCCACAAGACGCAAATTTTTATACGTCTAGCGTCAAACTGAATATGTTTGTATATGTATGTGTATGTTGTGTGTGGAACATGTGTGCTGCAAGAATGTATTTACTGTAGTTGCGTCTCGTCATTATTTGCAACTTTGTGGCTGCCCCGGAGAAACTTTGGTTCACCAGCTTGAAGACGGAAATGAAATCCATGGGTAAGAACTATTCCGCAATTTTAATGTGTGATAAACATTTTGTATCCGCAGAGAAATACGTTTACATTTACATTTGTATGTGTATGCTTTGACGCTGTTAAACTTGTTGACCTTTTTAACAATTAAAATTACTTCTCCAAAGTTCTATAATTATTTTTAAATTGACGTCAGCTACTTAATGTACGAAAAAGAAGTAAGGCTTAGAATACTTATATTTTAATGCCATTTTCAGCTTGGGACCGTCAAACGTTGTATTTACGTTAGCTTACTATCAGGGATGCCACAGAAATATCAAGCG
This sequence comes from Drosophila recens, assembly GCA_037043495.1. Classification (NCBI taxonomy): domain Eukaryota; kingdom Metazoa; phylum Arthropoda; class Insecta; order Diptera; family Drosophilidae; genus Drosophila; species Drosophila recens. The sequence continues at coordinate 62,087 of JBAMBJ010002923.1, read as the reverse complement.
AATTAGAATTCCGCTGAAAGCATTTCCGCAAGGAAATTTCCAAGATGCCGCAGAACCTCGAAAGATTTAATTTTTTTTGCATTTTCACCAACCTTTTCGAAATAGGCTGCTAAGGGTTGACACCTTCTCAGAATAAATTACCCAAGGGTTTGTTTAGCAACTTTTAGTTATAGGTTTTGCATTGCAGAACAATAAGTTTTTCATTTTTTCCTTATTTAATTTATACAATTAAATTCATTAATATAATAGTTGACTTTGTTTTGCTACAAAAAATTTAAAAGCAATTGGCGCGACAAAATAAAAGTTTATCGACAACTCTAGCGACTGTCTGACATTAGTCTGGCCATTCTTCGTGACAAATGTTTTCACAAATTTCACAATAAGTTAAAGGTTTTTTTCGGTAAAACTTGATTTACCTCAAAAGAGCTATTTTTTGAATGCTTAATTTAAAGAAAACAAAAGTGGTTCCATATATATATATTTTTAATACCTTACTTCGAATTCTAACTAAAAAATGGTGCGTTGCTGCCCTGACTTTGAAAATCTAAACCGGACTAGTTAGGTGGCAGCATCGGACGCCAGCGGATTTAGCGCTAGATTATTTCGCGTAAAATTATTCTGCGAATTAACCTGCGGAACAGCGAAATGAAATTGAGGTGAAATTCAAGCGGAAGCGATTTCTGTGGCATCCCTGTGTACCAAATTTTTCATTTAAATATAGCTAGCATGGCTCTACAAATTCCATATATACCAAATATCTAGTGAAGCCAGTTAAATTTAACTCTTAACAAGTCTTTGCAATATTTTGATGTGTAAAGTTTATCATTAAAAATTGCTGTTGCCGGTTCTATTAAAGCTATTGAAATACAACGATATTGCTATATCTAAATGAAATTGAATAGAAAACTTATAAAATTTAAAGTCCCTACAACATACGTCATACAAATAATTATATGTGCATTTTTGCTTTTGTTTTTTTTTCCTGTTATAAGTAAATTTTTCGAAATTTGGTGATAGCAGAATGATTTTTTTATACTTTATCTTTGCCATGCGACCGAAATTCTGTCATTCTATCTCTTTCGTGGTACCGTTACTTCGAAAATGCTCTCTTGCATTGTGTATTGCGTAGTAAATAGTTATATGTGCAAAACAGTTCCAGACGAACTTATTTGCTGAGTGTGTCGCAGTTTAAGCTTAATTCGTGGAAATTCGTTGTAATCTCTATTGTAAGTATATCATTTAACAAAATTAAGCCAAATGTGTAGTATTTGTATGTATTTATTTATTGTTTTTAGACAAAAATGCCTCGTGGTACTAGTTTGTCCGATTACGAGCAGGGAATTATCATGGGCATGCATGAAAGCGGCTCCAAGATATCCGATATAGCAACCAGACTCAACCGACATAGGAACTGTATTTCCAGGTTTCTAAGAAACCCAACAGAATATGGTACAACTCGACGCAGCGGACGCAAGACCCACATCGACGAACGATGCAAACGCCAGATTCGACGTCTAGCAGTGGAGGATTCGATGAGCAGCGGTCAAATAAGGGCTCAAATGGGACTTCAAATAACAAGGAGTAGAATCGTTCAAATTCTAAATGAAAATCAATACCTTAAACATACCTCAATGGTACCTAAACCAAAGCTTTTGGAGAGGCATATTAAGGCTCGTTTGGAATTTGCTAATAGATACCGATTCTGGGAAGAAGAGTGGCACAACATCGTCTTTAGCGACGAAAAAAAATTTAACTTGGATGGCCCAGACAACTGCAAAAAATATTGGAGAGATTTGCGCCAGGATCGGCTATCCTGCTATAAGCGAGGTTTTGGCGGCGGCACCTTGATGGTATGGGCCGCGTTCTGCTTCAAAGGAAAGACCCCTATGTGCTTCATATCCACCCGTATGAATGCCAGCATGTATGTAGAGCTTCTGGACTACGAGTTACTAGACATTGCTGGGAATTTTTATGGTGATGATTGGACATACCAACAGGATAATGCTTCAATCCACACGGCACGGCTTACTAAAGACTTTTTTGATGAAAGAAAAATTCCTGTATTGAAGTGGCCCGCATTGAGTCCAGACCTAAATCCTATCGAAAATCTTTGGGGGATTCTGTCTGCTCGTGTTTTCAAAAGCGGAACACAGTTTGAGACGGTAAGACACCTAAAATCGGCAATAGTACGAGAATGGGCTAATATTGACATATCTACTCTACAGTCATTGGTCAATTCTATGCCGAATCGCCTCAATTTAGATTTAAACAACAAAGGAAGAAGTATTGACTATTAACAAAAATAAAACTTTTAAATACCTAAACACTAACAAGCTTGAGAGACCAAAGTCAAAGAATGCACATATAACTCTTTACTATGAATATAATCTTAAATATTGTTTTTTCTTTTAAGTTAAATTAAATTTTGTTATTATTTTTTATTTTCTTATATTACATCATGCTATAAATACAACCCCATACTTAGAAAAAATTTTAAAATATTATACGTGTCTTAATTCGGAAAAATTGTAATGCACATATAATTATTTGTATGACGTATGTATGTAGATCTTTTAGGCAATTTTTTAGCAATGAAATAAAAAAAACTGTATTTTATGCTGTTTTAATGGTCCCATCTTATAAAGAAGCAAAAAATCCGTTCCAAGAAAATTCAATTTGAAATAAAAAATCGAATACCATATTTAAAAGCCCCAAGTATAACAAAATTAAGAGGAAATTCAAAATAAAAAGTAAGAGTCCCTAAATTTTATTTATTAAATGTTCTAATCGTCTATGTTCTAGTCCCAACAATTAATCGATTCCAAAGTAAATGTACTGATACCAGTAAAATCATTTTAATCTCTGGTTTAGCTGACTAACTGATTGTGGAGAAAACCCAACAGACATAGCTCGAATTGAAAAAAAAATACCCAAGACCAATTAGAAATACCCGAAGAAGATAATGCCTGTTTGATTTGCAATGCCACCTTAAATTTACAGGTATCTCTGATGGCTATAACCCGCCTTAAGATAACTTATCACTAATGAAAACGAATCGATTAGAAAACTAATTGGTATCGATAAGAACAGTTGAATTTCACAGGTATAAAAACCGATTGAGCCGTGGGACTTTTACACTAGTACAGAATAAACTCAGTCCGAAATGCATCGCATTTTGTTGGCCTTGTTTGCAGTTGGAGTTGGTTCCGCGTTGGCGACAACATTGGTCGGTAGAATTGTTGGGGGCGAGAATGCGGATATCCGGCAATATCCACACCAGATATCGATGCGATACAACGGCAGACATCGCTGTGGAGGCAGCATCTTTGCCAGCAACATCATCATCAGTGCGGCCCATTGTGTTGTTGACTTGGCCAATGCTTCCAATCTGACAATTGTTGCTGGCTCGACGAGAATTAGCCAAAAGCAACAGGAGCTGCCGGTGCGGGAATTCATCGTACACAGTCAGTACAGATCCCTGAACAATGACTACGATGTGACTATTTTGGTGCTGGATGGAGACTTCATATTCAGCGAATATGTTCAGCCCATTGAGTTGGCCACGGAGCGTCCAGCTGCCGGCTCTGTAGTCACCGTCACTGGTTGGGGAGCCACCATTCAGGGCGGCAGTTCACCCGATGTCTTGCAGCAAGTTCATGTCAATGTCGTGGACAATTCCAAATGCAAAAGTGCCTACTTCGTCATGCTGACCAGCCGAATGCTCTGCGCCTCTGTCGAGGGCGGCGGCAAGGATGCCTGCCAAGGCGACTCGGGTGGCCCACTAGTCCACAACAACCAACTGCTCGGCATCGTCTCCTGGGGCTGGGGCTGTGCAAAGAAGTCTTCGCCAGGCATCTACGCCTCTGTTCCCGATCTACGCCATTGGATCCTACAAGTGCGTGATTCCTACGCCCATGTGGGCAGCATTCAATTCCTTTAAGGAATAAAAATATATAAATAAAAAATATAAATAAATAAGTAAATGTTCATTGCTAAGAATTGTCTTTAGTTTTACTCTACTCACCAATTCAAAGCAAAATTCAAACGCTTCAATTGGCAGCTTTTTACTTAGATATACTCTGTGCCTAATTCTGAAACAGCCTTACACTTATTCCTGCTTGCGAACGCTAGACAACGCCATTGTTGCCTCCCAGCTTTTAGCTATTAAAATGAATTTCTTGCATAACTTCCATGATAACTAACCGATTGCTACTCAATTTTCAATGTAAATAGAAAACATTTTTAAGTTTATGTTTACCAAAAAGTCACCGTTTAAAATACAAATAAAGCAAATTATATGAATTTAGCCCCTACATTTTATTTGCTAAATTAACTGTGTGGTCTGGTGGCTCACAAGTTAGAGCTGCCGACCTGTCACATAATTGAAGCTTTCAGTTAGAAAAAACTGGGTTCGATTTCCCCAGTCGATTGTAGTCAAGCATGTGTTTTTAAATTCTTCGGAATGTAACGCAAACATATAAACTTTCCGTCATTTAAAAAATTTAAAAAAAATATATCAATGAATGTTTTATTAAAAATGTTTTGAGTTTAATAATATCTAAAACTTATTGTATTAAAATGCATAATTTAAAAGACATTTTTAATAACCTGAAATTTAAGCAAGCGGGAAAGGCTATAGTCGAGCTTCCGACTAAAGGATACCCGTTACTTAGCTAAAAATTTTAAAGATGGCATTGATGCTGATCAAGAATATGTGTATATGGGGTCGGAGATGCTTCCTTCTCCCTGTTACAAACGTTTCAACGAATACAATATATCCTCATACTTTTTTTTTAAGTAACGGGAACAAAATAAATTGAAATGGTCTATTAAAGGATATGTGCGTAACTGTCAGAAAGAGGCGTGGCAGACCCAATAAAATATATATATTTTTTTTATCAGTGTCTATATTGATTATTTTTTGATACATTTTGTAGTGATATAAAATGTTAATTGTTTTTAAAACATTGTTGAAAGTATTGGAACTGGAACTACTTGGAGCTCTGTTTCTTTGTCTCAATAGGTTGATAAGTTTTCGAGTCGGGAACATGAGTTGTGCTGATCTCTTCTGAAACTGGATAACTGCCTTCTGGGCCTACAGCTTCCGATTCACAGCCACTAAATTGCCAGTTGTTTTTTTCCGATTCCTGCCATTTCTTGTTGAGCATCGATTTAGAGCCGTTCACCAGGTGCACTATGGGATCAAAGATCAGTCAGGAAATAGCTGAAATCTAGATCTACTTACCTAAAGGGTGATGTTACGATTGAGGCACGACTAACAATCTTTGTAGGCTGGACATTCGGGCAATGGTTTCAATCGTACAATTGTTCCATTAATACACAGAAAAAAAAGCCATTCTAAAATCAAGCCTAAAATACTTAATTTAAGCCTGCATTTTTAAAGTATGTTTCCAGGATTAAGCTGAATAATCAAGTCTATATCGGGATTAAAATGAGAAAATAAGCCCAAATTACTTGATTCTCTCCCGGCCTCTCTCATTTCAACTTGTCCGGTGGCTCAGTGGTTAGAGTCGCCGACCTGTTTGAAAAAACCTGGTTTCGATTACCCCAGTCAATTGCAGTGAAACATTCCCTTCATTAAAAAAAAAATGTTTAAAAAAAAAAACAATAAATAAAAAATGTTTAAAAAAAAATTTTTAAAAATAATAAAAAAAAAAGTAAAAAAAAAACTGTTAAGAAAAAAGTTTAAAAAATAACATTTTAACTAATAAAAATTGTTTAGCCTGAACTTAAGAATTTCAGGATTGAATTCGGGATTGAAAAAATCAAGTATTTCATACTTGGTTTAAGAAAATCCGAGATTACCTTACTTCTGACATCGTTTCGGATTGAATTCGGGCTAAATATCCCGGATTTTTTTTTCTGTGCATGTCCTATTAGCTTTATGTCAATTCTAGTGTACTCGTGAATTGTTTTTTTTTTGGCAAAGAACTCATTTTGAAATAATTAGACATCAGAGAAACCCATTTTGACTGGTTGAATGTGATTGTCAATAGTATCGATACTCCGAGGCACTTTGAATTTCGGCATTCTTGTGCATTGTCGTGCTAAATGTGAATAGCTCAGACAAATTATCATATTTTTTGACGAGATTCTCCCAAATAACTGAAAATACGGTTTCTGGAAAGAGAAATATCAAATATGTATATTAGATCTCCATAGATAAAACCCAAAGCTTCATATCACCATTTTTGACCACTTATATAAGTATGTGAATCCTGTGTTGTTTCTATATAAAAATTGGTTATAAGTGGCACAATGCACTGTGTCGTCGCCGACCACAAGGGTGGGTAGTTTCCAGTTTAAAAATAACCTCCCGTGGTCACTATTATACGTAGGCTGCTATATATATTTCTGGCCTAGGCAACAATAAGTGTTGCCAGGTGCAATCTGATATTTCCATTGGAAAGGTTGACATTTTTTAGCATAACATCACTCAGAACGTGTTGTCATTTAATCGTGAATTGTTAAACTTACAGAGCTTTGAACAATTCAATTCCGTTAAAAAAATGGAATTGACACGTGAGCATTTTCGTGCGATCATTTTTCACAACTTTCGACGTGGATTATCCAGACAAGAGTGTATCGATGAACTTAAGTCTTTGTATGGCGATCAAGCACCATCCTATAGCACCGTGAAAACCTGGTATAACGCATTTAATCGTGGTCGCAGTTCGCTCAACGACGAATTCCGTGAAGGTCGTCCAAAAACGTCCGTTGTGCCAGAGATTATTGATGCCGCGCGTGAACTAATAATGCTAGATCGTCATGTGACATACCGGGAGATAGAGGCATCCTTGGGCATTTCTCCCACCAGCATACATTCGATATTACATAAACACCTGACCGTAAAAAAGGTTTGTTGTCGTTGGATCCCGCACAATTTGACAATCGCTCAAAAAAAGGCTCGTGTCGATTGGTGCAAAGAAATGTTGAAAAAATACGATCGCGGTGCTTCAAAAGATGTTCATAAGATCGTCACAGGTGACGAATCTTGGATCTATGCGTATGAGCCCGAAACAAAACAACAATCGACCGTGTGGGTCTTCGAAGACGAGCCAAATCCAACGAAAGTTGTTCGTGGAAGGAGCACTTCGAAGCAAATGGTCGCCTGTTTCTTCGGCAAAACTGGTCATGTGGCGACTGTTCCGCTTGAGCAACGAAGGACGGTCAATTCTGAGTGGTACACCACAATTTGTTTGCCTGAAGTCTTCGGAGAAATTCGAAAAACAAACAAGAGAAGACGAATCATTCTTCACCAAGACAACGCGAACTCTCACACATCGGCTCAAACCAGCGCCTTTTTGACCGGCCAAAACGTCGAATTGATGGGTCATCCGCCGTACAGCCCTGACTTGGCACCCAATGACTTCTTTTTATTCCCGCACATCAAGAAAAAAATGCGTGGTCAACGATTTTCGTGCCCAGAAGATGCTGTTGAAGCGTTCAAAAAACATGTTTTGGAGGTGTCTCAATCGGAGTGGAAAAAGTGCTTCGACAATTGGTTTGAGCGCATGCAAAAGTGTATAAATCAGGCTGGAGAATACTTTGAAAAACAATAAAACAATTTTTGATGATAAATATTCGCATTTTTATTATTAGGCCAGAAATATATGTCGTAGTTCGAGATATTTTAAGGCCTTTTCAGTAACTTCCAAAAGCAAGAGTGCAGCGAGTCTCTGCGTGTGTCGTGTCACCAGCCTAATTGCCGAGTCCTCTTCTTTTACACCTTATTGCCTAGTCATCAACTTTGACACTCAAACCAGAGCCACACTCGATGACAGCCTCTGCTGTCATCCCACTCTAGCAATGTTAATACTTCCCAACACTAGTAGGATTCACAACACTAGTTACCACTATCAGCGTAAGAAGCGCAATATAAAAATCTCATCTCCGACACGGCCATTCTGACAAATTACACGTCCTCGTGTATTATTCAATAAGTGTCTTTCTTTACTACATAAGTAATAACATTAAGTGGTACTTTCCAATTAGGTTCTTACTATCTATCGTTTTCTGAACTTCCAATTCTCTTCAACTTCTTTTAACATTCTTATTAATCTTTATGTTCTTATAATAACGTTCTTTTGATAACCCATCAACTCTCCAGCCTGGTCAGGTACCCCCATGAGTATCGACAACCTTGCATCTTCCGCCATTATCTACAGTCCCTTTCAACTGTTTCACATACTACAGTCTGTTTCAACTGCTTCGCATACTACAGTCTGTTTCAACTGCTTCGCACACTACAGTCTGTTTCAACTGCTTCGCACACTACAGTCTGTTTCAACTGTTTCTCATACTACAGTCTGTTTCAACTGCTTCGCACACTACAGTCTGTTTCAACTGCTTCGCACACTACAGTCTGTTTCAACTGTTTCTCATACTACAGTCTGTTTCAACTGTTTCTGGCGGACTTAGCTCAGTTTCGTCGATTTCTAACTCACTTGGTACCTGTCCATCTGAAAACCTTCGCAAACTTTCATGCCTTTCAATATCTCCGTCCCCACAAAGGTCCTCGGAACTTTTTGTCTAATTTCATTTGGTGTCCCTCTACACTCTTAAGCAATAACAACCTTAAAGTTGATTACTTTAGCCAAACTTTTATTAAATCTGTGCTTTCATAAGTTGCTGTGTTTTGCATATTTTTAGCCTGTACTCTAAATTCTTTTAAATCTACCTGAGTTTCTTCTTCACTAATAGGGAGCAAACCCAAAGGCCGCGCAATCTTACCTATCTAAGGGACTCGATTTCGTTAACCGTTTGACTATAGCTAATTGGAGTACTCCAAACGCGTCTTGATATTATTTAATGCTTCTCCTAACTGCAGTAAATAAGTTTATAAAAGCGCCCATAGCTCGCTTCACTCTCAAAACCTTGTGACGATCAAAACTCAGCAAGTCTTGATTCGGTAAAACTTCCACATTAATCACGATGCATGATTGACGCAAGTACCAGACCCATCACTGACCACTGACCACCGATAGGCAACAACGAGTTCTAGAATTCCTCTGAATCCTGCGACACAAAACTCCACCTCTTAACTGGCGTTCTACAGCCATATACTAGAGAGATCATAGTTACTTACACCCTGCCATTACTTCCATTATGTCCTGATCACACGGTTGTTAAGACAGAAGCCAGCTTTCAGAAATTTTCGTTAGATTAAATCTCTTTTCCACGACCCCATCATGAGTCGACCTAATCTCAGGAGTAAACGGATTTTTACACAAAAAGTCAAAATGCGTCATGCGCCTCCGCTCTCGACACTATATTTCGAAGCCAGACGTCCGCAAAACGGCCACTAACGTAAACCCCTAGGTTTAACAAACTTAACACCGTCGCATGATACTACAGCTGACAATCCGTGAGCTAAAACTCCACGACCAATTACAATATTAATTTTAAGAGAGTTATATGGTGTAAGATTAAAAAATAGTTCAACACAATTCTCATTGACGTTTCAATGCTCTTCATTGTAATAAAATATTTCACTCCCTTACCCATTAGCTTGACAAAAATACTCTCCTTTAAAAAACATCCAGTTACAGAATAATTTGGAATTATCTGTCTCTGATTTCGGGTCTTTCACAACATACAACTCCACTCGCTTTTCAAACTGGGGGTTGTTTCCGCCTTCCGACACACTGTGGCGCACTGCCCTCCAACAACTCGCGTAGTGCCAGAACTAAAGCACTGCCTTTTAACGGTTTCTCACTTGAAACAATACACAAACACCGGCATCATCTTGGCAGCTCGACGACGCGTGCAAAGATTTTGCTAACTCTAGGAAGTTGCGATTCTGCTACTCAAACAAAACACGAAAACTGCTTATCCGCTGATATTGGCCGCGAATAGGATCCCACTTCTGATGTCGTAGTTCGAGATATTTTAAGGCCTTTTCAGTAACTTCCAAAAGCAAGAGTGCAGCGAGTCTCTGCGTGTGTCGTGTCACCAGCCTAATTGCCGAGTCCTCTTCTTTTACACCTTATTGCCTAGTCATCAACTTTGACACTCACACCAGAGCCACACTCGATGACAGCCTCTGCTGTCATCCCACTCTAGCAATGTTAATACTTCCCAACACTAGTAGGATTCACAACACTAGTTACCACTATCAGCGTAAGAAGCGCAATATAAAAATCTCATCTCCGACATATATATAGCAGCCCTCGTATTACGTAGACTTTGTCCAAAAAAACGGAAAGTCAAATGGCAGCTCCAATGGTTTAACTTGACGATATCCATTACTAAATATTTCATCTCGTGTCAAATTTTTTCATTCCTCCCATAGACGACCAGTTTCCGCATTTTTTTATGTAGTAAAAATTTTTCTTTGCATTCTAATCTATGAACGCATTTCGGCCCTCACGTTTTCGTTGATAAGCTCCAATATCTGCTTGTTCGTTAAAGTCTTAGGAGAGCTGTGAATCGGGCTGGTCATAATCTGAGCCAATTTCACAAATAATTAGAAAGGAATCAGAACTAATTAAATGTAAATGTAGAGAAAGAAACTTACGTCCTAATGCAAACAAATTTTGCACCCAGACTTCTAAGCAGCCCACGCAGGTAAAGTTTGTTTTAAATGTTTGGCACTATCACAAATGGGAAAAAAATATATCTCTAACGTTCTTTATAATAAATATTTGTATGTTAATGGTTTCTATTATGTATTTTTATCTATAATCACACGTAATTGCATCAAGTTTGAAAAAATAAAACGCCTGCAATGAATATTTTGACCTATGTAGGTATTAGTATGCAGTAATTTGTATATCGTTGGAGGTTAAAACTTATAAGATTCAAAACCGAATAGTTGTAAGTTCAATATCAGATTTGCTACAGGTTCCGAATATAAGAAAATTTGCAGAATATTGAATTTTCTTTAATAAATCTATCTTATGAATGTATTTTATTTAAGATTTATCTATCTTATTTATAAACAGTTTTTGCTTGTTATACAAACTCAATCTGTAGCTAAAACTTGATAGATCTGTTATCACTACAGCCCGAGTGTCTGGTAAAATGTTTTTCCTATCGATATTAATCAGTTCTAGTAAGTTGTCTCATCTGGCAAAGAAATTAAATATTTCCAGCTATTTTTCACTTCCACTTTCTTTCTATAAATCACTTGCCTTTTATCTTTCGCTGACCACATTAAAAAGTATATAATTGGCAGTAATCCAAAAAGTGTCCAGACCCTAGCCAAAGTCACTTTATTTTGATTTCGTTCGGAACCTTTAACCAACTGATCGCTTTGAAATCCAAAATAAAAATGTTCAGATTTTTGTGTGTGTGTTATAAGCTGCAGTAAATTAATCAATGCTGTGTTTTATGCGCAAGAGAAATTCGAAAAAAGCACAAACGCTGTCCTTAGTCAAGATTAACAAACTGGCGAATTATCTTATTCTTCAGAATATTTATGGATATTATTTCTTTGCCATATTTAAGACTGATAAATATTAAATATAATGAACAAATAAATTTAAAGAAGCAAGTATACGTATTCGATTAAATTTTTCATAGAGACTTATTTTTTATGATTCTCGATTTATTTCATTAGACTTATCGTCAAAACAAACATTGAAAAACATATAGTAGTTTAAAATTGCTTGCGCAAACTTCGATTCATCAATATGTTTTACATCACGTGTATTAACAGCTAAGTATTATATGAGAATTGTACTCAGGGACGCAGAGTAGGAGAGAGAGAGAGAGAGAGAGAGAGAGAGGGAGAGGCTTGCAGAAGTCCTTATCAAAAGCCAGATAAATGTGAAAGCGAAGTTAACCCCCTAAGGCTATTTTTAAAAATAATGAAAATAAAGAAGTCCAGTAATTTTTTCTAAGATGAACTTGGGCCTCTGAATTCAAAAATAAGCTCAGAAAAGGTGTACATGGACAATGGCAGCCCTAATAAAGTTGCCATTCATTTTCACAAATATTTGCGGAAACCAGAACAGGTCGAGCAAATCCGACAAAAATGTTAGGTTAGAGTCTTATCGATTTTGGGGTATGATGAAATAAAAATTATTAAAAAATCAAATAAAATATTTTTTTTATCTGTAAATGTAGTAATATTCCCAAAACATTGAAGTATTTTATAAATATTTTATTTTCACTTAAATTTTATGCTAAGCATGCCAAAATCATCGATTTAACCCTGCCGAAAGTGAAAACCGGAACAAGTGAGGGAAATTCACTTTCGCAAAATCTTGCCGAAAGTGAAAACCGGAACAGGCCTGATTATGAAAATACGTTTAAAATAGAGCCCGGCATGAGTACACACTAAATCGTGTTAGCAGTCAGAAATCACACTGTGCACACATTCAAAAGGACACATATGTATGTGTTCTTCAATTTATAATTTCAATTCCTTATAAGTTATTAATTTTTCGGACTCATTGACCCGAAACAAAGCTGTCCTGCGATTCGAGTCATTTCGTATGATACTGTTTCACACTGTTACGAAGTTATGAAACAAATAACGAAAAACAAGTGGAAAGGCTATAGTCGAGCTCCCGACTATAGGATACCCGTTACTTAATTAAATAAATTAAAAATTTTTTTAATTGCATGCTGTTACGCACTTGCATTGCTTAAAAACAGCGGGGGCAGCATGAGCTGTGGGAGCTATGCGGCTTCTCCCAACTTTATTCGGCGCCGTGGATTCGCACACAAGCAGTTCGAGTCGAGGCATTTTCGTGAGCTAGCTAGCAACAACAACGCACAGACAAATTTTTGTGCCAAATTTTTTTGCTCTAGCTCTTATAGTCTCTGAGATCTAGGCCCTTACACAGACGGAAAGACGGTCAGACGGACATGGCTACATCGACTCGGCTGTTGATGCTGATTAAGAATATATATACCTTATAAGGTCGAAGATGCTTCCTTCTCCCTGTTGCACACATTGCGACGAATACAAAATCCCCTTTTACTTATTTTTTAAGTACGGGTATAACCACTAATTCATAATATTGCTGAAATTTAAAACAAATCTTTGTGGACGAAATCTCTAACATTTTAGAAACATCAACTCTTCAATTTGATTGATTTTAAAAGTTTTGTCATAAGCATTTAAATTGACTTAGTTAGAATAATTAATGGAAGACATTTGATAAATACTTTGCAGGGTTAGAGATACCTCTTAAAGTCTATATCTACAGTCTATATCTACAACAAACTAATAACACCCGTATTTTTTATATACTCAGCTCAAGAATCATGAAAGCAAGCTCGTTATTTGACATCAGACTTCTCAAAAAATTATTATTATGATAAAATAATTTACAGCCTGCAAAATTGAGTGTTTGTAATAGTTTTCTAAAAATAAACAATGTTTCGAAATCAGTATGACGGTGATTTGGCCTTATGGAGTCCTCAGGGGCGCCTGTTTCAAGTGGAGTACGCAATGGAGGCCGTCAGCCTGGGAACTGCTGCAGTTGGTCTCAAGAATGAGGAATTGGCCGTTTTGGTGGCACTTTCGAAGCCCTCAACGGAGCTGAGCTTATCGCTGCCCAAGATATTCCCAATAGATATTCATATGGGCATATCCATTTCCGGGATCATGTCAGATGCTCAAGTCATTAGCAAATATCTGCGCACGGAGTGCCTTACTTTTAGACACACCTACAATTCGGCTTATCCTGTGACCCGATTGGTCACCAATTTGGGTAACAAGATGCAGGTAAATACCCAAGGGCATAGATCTAGACCCTTTGGAGTGGGTTTACTTTTAGCCGGATATGATGAGAAGGGCTGCCACATTTACCAGATAATGCCCTCGGCAAATGCCTTCAACTGCAAGGCAATGGCCATTGGAGCCCGTTCTCAAGGTGCTCGCACCTATTTGGGACGCTATCAAGTTTTATTTCCAACTAGCTCCAAGGACGAAATCATTTGCCATGGAATTCATGCTATAAACGCTGCGAATCCCCTTGATGAAAAACTCAACATAACCATAGGAATTGTTGGTAAAAATCAACCATTTAAAATGCTTTCGACTGAGGAATGCTTGGCGTACCAGGAAATGTGTAAAATTGGTGATGTTCCCCATGATCCTACCTCTAATGAAACCGAGTTAGATGAGGCATCTAATAATGAAAGCTAAAAATACTTTGAAACTTCTTGTGAGAAATGTAAAAATTGCTATTGTTTATTCTCAACCGGTGACACATATTATATGACACCAAATTTAATCTTAAGGTAAAGTTAAATAAACAACTTTATCACGATTGCGTAGTTAATTATAAACAACAAAAAAAATTGAAATCCTTATTAAATAATATAGTGTATTTTTTAAGAAAATATAAATATCGATTTTAAATATAATTGTTAAATTAGCATAAATATATACATATGTCCATCCATGTTATCCATGTTTTTAAAAGGTCTTACTTTAATAAACAAATTCATCCTAAAAATACTGTGAATTTCATACATGTAGTCCAATTAAATCGTTTCCTTTTAGTTTTCATGTCACAGTGCAAATACATGCATGCATTAGCCTAAGAACCGCTAAAAATAAACGTTAGTTGCCGATAATATGCCAACTAAAATGGCTGTCTGCGTTGGGTAAACGCATGATCTGAATCTGCACCGTAAAACTTTATAAAGCAGACGACAGCAATAGCACGGCGGGAGACGAGGAAAGCTTTAAAGCATTTGGGGCAATAATAACTGTGCAAATAGTTTAAGGCGAAAAAATGTTGGGTAGGCGAAGGAATGGAGGGTTTTTGAAATGTCCTTGGTACGCAAATTGGCGAAGGTTGTTAGTCTGTCCGTGTTATTCTCGAGTTCTTCGTTAAACGACATCGAAAAATTAACTACATAAAACAACAACAATGGTTACCCCAACTATTTAGTCACATATTTTGTGTACTTGTTTGTCATCTCTTAATTGTTGAATTTTCGAACCACTCGTATGTGGAAGTAAAAGTAGTTTTTAGCAAGTTAAAGTGTTTAAAGACTTTGAACAACTAGAATACGGACTTGTCCAACTTAAGTGGTAATGACAAATGGACAACGATCTATCCCTAATGTATTCTATATTACAAATATATTAAAATACTTAATCTAAAATCTTATATGTACCTGTTCCACAATAAAAATCCAAAATATTATTTCATAATCAATATTGCTTTTCTATTTTATCCTCTCATTTCTCAGAAAGACTGCTTTGAAGCGAATAGCCTGTATGCATAAACTTTTTTCTGTAGACCTAAGTCAAGGGTATATCCATACCAGGCACTTACGGCTATAGCACTCTTGTGGCCATTGCAGATTCGATAACACGTAAATCCCAAAAGTGAGCAACAAAAATTCATTCAGACAAATGCGGTCGAGCCACCAAACCACCCAGCCACCAACCCACAACCAGCCACAACCACAATATTTTCTGCCTCCCCATAGCGTGTCAAACTTTTGCCCAACGCTGTCAGTTGTTTGATTCCATAGAGCTTTGGGGCTAGTGCGGCTACTGACCTGTCTCTCAATGTTGTTAGCCATTTTTGCCAAGTTTTTCATCTTCTTTTTGGCCCATACACAACAGCAGCAGCAATCACTGGCATAGTCACGTCAAGTGTGGGTCATCTACCAAAAATTCAATATACATATACTAGATCGTTCAAAAAGTCCCCGGACTGACAGTGAAAAAAACATTTTTTTTTTTTTAGTCAATTTATTTATTCAATATAGTCTCCGTCTAGCTTAATGCACCTTGTCCAACGGTCTTTCAACATTTCGATGCCTTTTTTGTAGTGGTCTGAAGAAAGTCCCTCAAAATAGGCTTCAGTTTCCCATTCAACTTCTTCATTGGAGTAAAATTTTTATCCCTGGAGCCATATTTTCAAGTTTGAAAACAGATAGTAGTCACTAAGGGCAAGATCTGGGGAATATGGAGGATGAGGAAGCAATTCCCAACTTAATTCTTTGATTTTTTCCATCGTAAAAGCGGCTTTGTGAGATGGTGCATTGTCTTGACGAAAAAGGATTTTTTTCTTTGCCAAATGCGGGCGTTTCTTCTTAATTTCGTCATTCACATGATCAAGCAATGCAGAGTTATATCCTTTGTTGCATTTTTCACCCTTTTTAAGATAGTCGATGTGTATTATTCCATGTCCATCCCAAGATACACTGGCAAAAACCTTACCAGCCCATCGACTTGCCTTCACACGCTTCGAACGGCTTTCACCGGCCTCTCGCCACTGAGCTGATGACCGATTGGACTCCGGAATGTAGTGATGGATCCAAGTCTCATCCATGGTGATATATAGACGAAATAATTCGCTTGGATTTCGGTTAAACATGTCCAAAAAGGACTTGGAATCGGCCACTCGTTTTTCCCTTTGATCAATATATAGGAAATGCGGCACCCATTTTACATTGAGCTTTTTCATATGCAAATGGTCATGCAAAATCGAAACCGATGACCCAGTCGATATGCCCACAGTCTCAGCAATCTCACGCACTTTGACTCTTCGATCAGTCAATACGATTTGACGGACTTGTCTGATGATCTCTGGGATAATCACCTCTTTTGGCCTTCCCGAACGCTTCGAGTCTTCGGTGCTCGTACAACCGCGTTTAAAGTTGGAATATCAATCGCAAATAGTTGATTTACCTGGAGCAGAGACCCCGTAATGCTAATCAAGCCATGTCTTTGCTTCTACGGTATTTTTTCCCATCAAAAAACAGTGTTTAATCAAAACACGAAATTCAGCTTTTTCCATTTTTCAAAAAACTCAAAAAGTTGCACAACAATAATATTTCTAACTCGATAGCGAAGCTTCCGATTGCGCTCAAATTTTCACTGGAGCCTAGAAATGAACTAGTCAGTCTAAAAAAATTTATTTCAAAATTTTAGTGGAGTGGCCTATGTGTCAGTCCGGGGACTTTTTGAACGATCTAGTATATTTTCTGTGAAACTGGGCAATGTTTTGGTGTAAATTCGGAACAGAAACATCATCATAAAAATACTTTAAGTCCCTTGGGTAAAGTATTCACAACCTGCAGCGATTCGAAACATTTTAGCAAACACAAAATTAAGAGTCGAACATAATTTTATGATGATTTGCCAGCAATAACTATCAATTGGGCCTAAAAATATTTTTAGCTTCCATATTATGAAATCCCCCTTAAAGCATAAACAATGAGCATCCCATCGCAAAAATCTTATTCACATATCGAATTTTTAAGCCCTTGCCGAGGTCACGTTGTTCGTATGTACATTAGAGTGCATCAATTTTTTTCACCAAAAATAATAACCCATTTTCGTAATCTGTGGTCAATTCTAAGATGCTTTCACACAGAAACCATAGTTCTAAAATGAATTCCTGGTCCGCGCTTTTTGAGTTGAAAAATTCACTTTTTTGAACAATTATATCTCGGGTGTTTATGGACCGATCCTGACAAATTTGGTGTCAGTACTCTAGTTAGGACCATGACTTTAAATTTCACAGAACCAAAGGACGAAATGTCCTTTAAACATCATTTTCATCCTTGGAACGGCGATTTCGCGATTCGTCTCTATCTTAAAAAATTAGTCCGAATTAAAGCTATTTTTTGGCACAAAATAAAATTTTTTTTTTGAACCTGTAATTTTTATTAAAAGAAAATGTAAAACCTATTTTAATACAGTTTTAACACAATTTTAATAAAATCTTTGTTACATTTTCTGTTAACAAAAAATACAGGTTCAGGGAAAATAAAATTTGTTTTGCCTTTAATTCGGACTAATTTATTGGTATAGAGGCGAATCGCGAAATCGTCGTCCCAAGGATGAAAATTATGTTTAAAGGACATTTCGTCCTTTTTTTTTGTTGAATATTAAAAGTCCTGGTCCTAACAAGAGTATTGACACCAAGTTTGTCAGAATCGGACCATAAACAATCAAGATATAAATTAAAAAAAAAATGAATTTTTCAACTCAAAAAGCGCGGACCAGGAATTCATTTTAGAACTATGGTTTCTTCGTGAAAACATCTTAGAATTGACCACAGATTACGAAAATGGGTTACCATTTTTTCATTTTTTCGGGCCCATACAATTCGATGCACTCTAATTTACATATGTGTTTTCATATTTTATTTGCTGCGCTAACCAGCCGCTACATCAACAAATTTTGTAACTGTCATTTGTATACCCAGCATCTTTCGAAGTAAGGATATAAAGGGTTTTCAACGTACCCTCTATCAATTTTAAATGTACCTATAACAATCAACTTTAAAGAATAATATAATGTTCATCAGCAAGTTATCCAAAAAATCAATGTCTATATTAAATCTGTATATTTGTTAATATTCAACAGACATTTTCGTTACTGTCTTTTACAAAATGATGAAATAACTAAATATTTTGAAATGTTTTTTTTTTCCAAAGGTATCTTTTTGTTGGAAAATGTTATTTTTTCTCCACAATTTATAGCTATTTCAGAAACTTGCCTTGGAGGTATGGTCTAGTCGAGTTTTACCGCATTCTTGCTTGCTATGGTAATTTATTTATGCGCAGTCAGTTCACTTGGTATGCAGTTTAATTTAGTTCGAAATTATGCTGCAGCATATGAATATTGAATGTGCAAGGTGGCAAATGTGAGACTATATACTCCTAAAACGAAAAATTACTGTTTAAATGAAAATATAAGGAGTACATTTGTACATGTATAACAGCTTTAAATTACTGTGAAATGCAGACTATTCAAACTTAAAGAGGTGTTTGTTCTTACTTCTTTCTTAAAAAAATAAAATAAATTATTATTATTATGTTTTATAATTTATTTATATTTATATGCATGAATGAGAAATTTTCATTTTAGTAATGTAAAGCAAAATCAAAAGCATTCAATCTTGTAATATTTAAATATACATTATATACGAGTACAAAATATAATTTGCAGTTATTAAACAGGCTTAAATAATATTCTTTAAATGTTATTAAAACTCCAAATTAAAGCTTAAAGCTCTAGATTATTTTTTTGGTCTTCTTAGGAAATGGATTGAATCGGAGAGCTGCCAAAAAGTCAGTTCCCCATTCTACAGAAAGTCAAAAGTGTGAGAAACAATTGATCAAACGAGCTGATATATATGAGAACGCTTCAAAAGTTTAAATATATCCTGAAGTTGACACACATAGCAATTGAAATGTGAGCCTTAACATTGGACAAAAGTGTTAATAGTAGTAGAGGGGGTCAGATAGTGTCACTTGACCCCGTCTGCGAGCTGAAGCTTTACCCGCACGTGCTCTCTCAGTTCCTGGGAGATTAAGGCCAGGACTTGGTCAGAGATGCATTTTGCTGTCGTCTTCTCACATGTGCAACATTTTGTCATGATTGTGGAATTTGTTATTTTTCTCACGAAATTCAATAAAACAAAATGGAAAAATAAAAAAATGAAAATGTAAACTGAAATTTTGTTTGCGTTTTTATCTCCCTTGTCTAAAATGCGGTCAGCTTGCACTTTATGAAAGCCAAGTTATCGGCAAGTTTTCTTCGCTGGTCTAGCAGTTTAAGGGTTTTCCATAAGAACACAAAGTATATGCTGTTTTAATTTAATACTTTTTGGTTTCTACTCGCCCTTATATTTGTCTTTTTGCCGAATACGCCTTAAAAGCTTTGGCCAACACTTCGCCTAAGTTGCTTTATGATTCTTTCCTGCCGGACATTTGCACGTAAGAGTACTTGTATGTAAATATTTGCAATTAAAATAATTGAGTTTTGAGTTGTCTATTAGAAAAGTTTCTAAATTGCAGGATATCAACAAGGTTCTTTTTGGCAAGAACTTTCAATAAGCTCGTTTATTTGCTGCATTTGTTGGATACCAGTTCTTGGCTAAGGTTTAATTTAAATCCACAATAGCTAGAACTATTAAGTAAATGTTTAAGATCCCAAAAAAGCAATGAAAGAAGACATTATTAAATTTCTTACAAACTTGAACTTAAAAAGACTTTAAAATTGGATAATCTTTTTCACACATATTTATTAAAAAAAAATTCAAGGGTAGATTAACATAGAACAGGAAAAGAAAAGATGCGTTGAATACAAAGATGACACAAAACTTTGTTAGCCATTTGAGTATAAGAATATTTGAGTCATGTCTGCCATCTTTCTATTTTTTCTATCTTGTTACGATTTAGAAGGATGATAGGTATTAATAGTAGTTAACGGTAGTTAGTGAAAAAATTATAATATCTTGAATACTGTGCGTGTGGTGGCATTTCGCAATTTACGGAGGCGGAAAGGGGCGTGGCAAAATTTTGAGACAAATTTGACCTGCGTGGGGCTTATAGAAATCTGTGTGCCAAATTTGGTTGCTTTAGCTCTTATAGTCTCTGAGATCTAGACAGACATGGCGAAGATGCTTCCTTCTCCCTGTTACATCCATTGCAACGAATACAATATTCCCTTTTACTTATTTTTAAGTAACGGGTATAACAAGCTGAAAGTGAACTAAATTATTCTTGTTCATACAATTTTCTCATTTCGGAGCACCCCAAATTCAAAAACATCAAAGATTTCTGTTTTGCATAAAAATAGCATTTAAATAACCAAAAGGCATACTCATATTTCCTACTAAACGCACCCTACAACTGTACACTTGTTTATTGCCAATATTTAGAGTGAACAATCAAACGAATTTTCCTCTATATGTTTCGCGATTGCCCCGCGGATTGCTGTGCGTTCTCTGCTGATTTGATATTGTTATATTGGCTATATTTTCATGTAACTTTTTGAAAGAGATAAGTATTTGGTCGATTATAATACTCTGTGGAAATTAAAGCCCTAATTTATACTTACCTTAAGGCCCTATTCTCCTTCAGCTTGCTGTTTTTGGACCTTTTTTGAAAAAATTCTCATTTGAAAACGCAAAAAGATATTCGAATTTTGTTTTTTTTATTGAATTAGTAATGAATGAAAAAAAATAAAAAAATTTTTTTGCCTCGACACGAGGGGTGTTCAAAAAGTAATGAGACTTCAAAGTTGGGGGTTGAAAAAAAGGTGTCGTCACGGCGGCCACGATTCCGGGTCTCCGGAGCGTCGGAAATGAAAAAAAAAACGGGGTTATAATCAGAATAGATGTAATTCTGGCCCGTAGTAAAATAAAAATTTTGCGATTTTTTTTGACAAAATGGCGGCCACTTGAAATTGACAATCGAATTTGGACCCATTTTTTTGTAGTTTAGTGTAAAAAAAAAATAGTAAAAAAAATCGCTAAATTTTATTTTACTACGGTGACAATTTACTAGAATGGTGACAATTCTACGTCGATTAAACTTTGTTTCATCCAAATCGGTTCAGTAGAACTGGCGGAATCGTGGCCGCCAGCTCGAAAAACGTGGTTTCGAGATAAACGCGTTCAAAGTTTTGACTCCACGTGCATTAACATTAACATTGCTGGACATAAAAGGCCGTATCTCCTTAAGTATTTCGAATTTCTAAAAATCCTTTTAGGGGCATATTCACAACTACCCAAGCTATAAATAAATGCAAAAAAAAAAGTCGAAAAAAATTTTTTGCTGAAAGAGAATAGGGCCTTAAATAAATGAAGTATGCTTAAGTTATTTAATAATAAATATTAAACTTTAAAATCACTTATCTCGCCTTCACTAACTTACATACACAAATAATAAACATTCTATAGAAAAGTCATCATACGTTAAGAAAAGCTTGAGGTTTAATATAACAAAACAAAAATTTGCTTAACTTTTTTTCTGACTGATGAATTTAAATGAATCGACCCTTGCATATAATATAATATATTATTATATTCAGACTGACTCAATTTATAAAGAACTTTATCAAAAACTTATGTACACTCTCCAAGTAAATTTACTTTTGTCACAATTTAATATTCATTTCAATGAACTCTAAGCATAATTATTTCATGTCTTGTAAACAAGTTTATCAAATATTCATGGACCAAACAAGAAAAACTCCAGGATTCACGACAAGTTGAAATTAATCTTTTGTTAATAAATAACAAGTTTAATGAAGTAAAATTCATTTAATGTGGCTGCGATTAATGGTGTTTAATAAACTTTAGTTAATTATACTCAAAAATTGTGATATACTTTGTATTATTACATGTCGTCTTACTTATTTATTTGCATTTCATTCATTTGATTAAAGTACTTGATATTAGCATTGTTAACATTAAAAACATTTATTACTTTTAAAAATGTATAAAAAATAGCTCAATTTTATTTCTTTACAACGCTTTTTTCACATGGGAACATAGCTCGCAAATAACTGTCGACCGTTTCTCGTTGTCTGCAAATAAGTGTCTTTTGCTTACTCTTTACGAAAAGACTCAGCGAGCAACTGTTTTTTCGGTTCTTAAATGAGCTCGCTCGCGCTCGGAGCGAAAACGTTTTTTTCTATTTTGTTTTGTTCTCGTTGTTCCAATACCGTTTCGTCGTGTTCAATGAAGCAAACGGTATTTTGCATATTTATTGGTATACATTCACACGCATAGGCATTTGCTTGCCTAGGCGTCTGTTTTGCAGACGAAATTTATTAATTGCGATCGTGAATTGTGTGTGTGAAGTTGTGAAATATTTGTTGTGCAAAATGGGAATTAAATTATTTCTTTTTCACAACAACGCAAATAAATGTGAAGACCGTTTGCGTTGAGTTTTTCGGTCAAACAGTCTTATGCTGAGTCTCATTATGCGAGCGTTTTTCGTTTCGCTCTTTACGCACTGCTCATTGAAAGACCGACAGACAAAGAGCTCAACGAAAAGAGCTAAACAGAAAACATAAATGAAGACAGCATGAGTCTCTTACTCAGAACGAGAGCGAGAGAGTACGAACTTTTTCGGTTGTGCTCGCAACGAGAGCGCAAGAAAAAAAACGGTCGACAGTTATTTGCGAGCTATGCATGGGAATCACGTTTTAACTGTGCTATTTTGCTATTCCTTTTTGTTTTATTGACTTGTTTTTCAATCTGCTAAACTTTGTGAAGCGTCTCCGTCCCATACCTCGTTGCTGCCATCAACTCCCCGTCCCTTAGGTGTCGCGTCAGTTATGCATCGTTGCCCGGAGTGTGGCAAGTTGACAACAAAAAAAAAACAACACAAAAACAAAATCCGTATTGTCGATGATTGATTTTTTGGTATACACATTAAAGCTACACAATTTCACTCTTAATGTTTTGTACAAATATACATACAGCTGCGGTCAAAAAAATAGTAGTGCCTGCTATGAACTTACAAAAGCTCAAAATTTAAAGACTTTTAATTTATCCAAATTTTTTGTTTAATTTTTTTAAGATACGTTATTATATTGTAAATCCATCTGAGAAATCAAAGATAGTGAACAGTTATTATTTTTCAACTGAAAAATGGGCGGTTAAAATAATAGTAGTAGTTGCCTTAAAAGTGGAAAAAAAGGATATTAAGCAGGAAAGGCACTTGATTTGATATTTATAATTGTAATTTAATAATTTTCTATAAATTGTATAAAAAATATTTTGCTTAGAGTTGTTACAATGGGGCGTGGCAAGCATTGCACTCCAGAAATTTATTTCTAAAAGGATAACGTTTAAGGAAGTGGAAAAATTTGGTTAGATGATTGCCAACCATAATCAGAAACACCATTAAGTAGTCGCCAAAATAGGATAAATGTGGAAGACCTCGATCCATGTCCAAAAGACTAGTGACAAAAGTAGTGAGGTTTTTGAAACGCGACCCTTTCGCTCCTGCAGCACTTATAAAAAAGAACTTTGGTATGGACCAAAGTGTGTAAAACATTCTTAGATGTTTGCGAAATAATAATCTGGCAGAAAGAAGCCCGTGAAAAATTCCGTTATTAAATAAAATACCTGCCCAAAAGCGATTTCGATTTGCTAAGGATCATCTGAATTAACCCTAGAGAAATAAAGAAACCTCTAGTGGTCGGATGTGTTAAAATTATTTTTTTTGCTGGTCGAGGATCTCGACAACATGTAAGGAATCCGTTAAAGTCCGAATATCAGCCCAGATTCACCTGCAGGACCATCAAACATTGTGGCATGAGAATAATAACCTGGGCGCATTTTCACATTCCTGGGTCCAACCCATGTAATGGATCATAACCATAATGGAAAGGCACGAACAAGTGAAAATTCTGCAGGACACTATGCTACCGTATTTTTCAGATGATATGCCGATAATTTGGAGGTTCCAACAGGACATAGACCCAAAGCATATCAGCAAATCTTCGAAAGAATGGTTCACATAGAAAAAGTTAATGTAGTGGAGTGGTCACCACGGTCCCCCGATCTGAATCCCATTGAAAATTTGTGGTCCGATATGAAGAAGGATATTGTCAAGCATCAACCAACAAATAATATTCATCCTTGGAAGATCGCTAGGAGCGCCTGGAGCTCAATACAAACAGAACGATGTAAAAGCCATGATCCGTCGTTGTAAGGCGGTAATTCAAGATAAAGGCTTCACAACAAATTATTAAATTTGTTAATTATTAAGTGCATTTCACATATCTAACCTTTTAAATAAAAAAACAGGGGTTTTGGATTGTTTTCATCATTAAAATATTTGAATATGTTCATCACTACTATTATTTTGACCGCCCATTTTTCAGGCTATTGCAAGAAAAAAATTCCTAAGTCGAAAAATAATAACTGTTCACTATCTTTGATTTCTCAGATAGATTAACAATATATAAACGTATCTTACAAAAATTATATAAAAAATTTGGATAAATGAAAAGTCATTAAATTTTGAGTTTTTGTAAATTCATTGCACGCACTACTATTTTTTTGACCGCAACTGTATGTATGTATATTGTTGCAGGCTTTATTCAACTTAAATGTTTTAAATCAAATTATCACTGTAAATGGAAGCACAAACACAATCAAATGACAATAACTCATCCTGCTTTATATACATTATTATTTTTTTACTGATTATTTTATGTTTAATTATTATATTTTTTATTTTAGTAACAATTAAATGTACAATATATCCCATAAAAAAAATCTCTTTACGAGGTTAAAGTCTAGTAACGAAAACATTTTCATGCCCCAAAATTTCTGATATCCAATTTTGCAATATTTTTTGATAGTACAGGGGTGGGCACTCGAAGTGTTACCAAATAAAAATGCTGTAATTTTGTCAATTTTTTTGTTTTTCATTTCAAAACTTCAGATTATTTTGAAAACATTTCAAATTTTAGGAAAATGTATTTGTTGTTTGATGTAGCCACCCTTAGCGCGGATTACAGCATCGAGTTTGGTCGGGAAGGCTTCACACGCAGCACGAATGTGGTCTGATGGTATTTTGTTCCATTCTCGGAGAAGAGCAGTTTTCAAAGCATTGACCGTCTCATATTTTTTAGTTGACACTTTGGCCTCCAGAATGGACCATATGAAAAAATCCATTGGATTTAAATCTGGGGAATATGGCGGCCATTGCTGTGATGAAATGAAGCTGGAAACGTTGTTTTGTAAAAATCGTTGTGTTTGTCCGGCTTAATGAGATTGTGCCGAGTCTTGTTGAAATATCTAATAGTTTCTACGGAATTGTTTGCGTGCCCAAGGTACCAAAGCATCTTTTAAGACCTTTTTAAGGTAGATATGTTGGTTAACCTTTACGCCCTGCTCGATGAAAGCCAGTGTTGAGCGTCCTGTGGCAGTTACTGTGGCCCAAACCATCACTGATTCAGGTGCTTGCTTTCGCAGAGCAATCCGTTGGTCTAAAGTGTCGTCTGATATGTCCCTTAACCATACGCAATCGATCTGCTTGTTTACAAATTGCTGAACTATAAAAATTTTTTCATCAGGAAATGCAATATTTTCAAGTTCGCCACAAACGTGCAAGTGTTGCACTTTTGCGCTTCAAGTCCATTTAGATAACTTCTTTTAACTGCGACATATATCGATATACTTTTGTAAGCTTGTAGAAAATTCATCAGACAAACACTAGCCAAAACATGAGCGCGCGGCCTTTTGCCGTTTGGATGCTAGAGCAGCGTATTGCTAGTAACACTTCGAGTGCCCACCCCTGTATAGCTTTGTAAACTTTGTTTTTTGTTTGTACAAGCTAAAACAAACTGTCTGGCAACACTGGTCCCCTTTACAAAGGTAAAAGGTACATTCAGTTAATAGGTAAGATCTTGTCCAAACGAATTTTGACAGATATGTATTATGTGTCAAAGAACGCGGATAATACCTTATTTCACCTGTAGCTGTTTACCTTTTTAATTAAAAAAAACTTTGAAGGTATGCCTAAAAGCCCTTCAAAATACCTTTCCAACGATATATAGATCGCATCTGTAGCTTCTATCGTATGGATGCTATGGGTTCTTATGGATTTTAGCAGTTTGTAGCGATTCCCCGCCAAACTAGCGATATTTCGAAAAAGTCGTAGAACAAACGTTTCTAGATTTTTGAGCGGGAGCAAATCCTCATTAAAACTTTTAAGCTAAATCAACGATTTGATCCAAACAAACAAACAGACAAACTGACTTTTCATTGCATTTTCGGAAGGCAACTAAAAATTTCAAAATTAATTATCTTTTGAATCAGCGCACAGTGGTCGGTTTCATAGGCCAAAAATAAAAATAAACTAGTCGGCGGTGCTACAGTCGAGTGGTACTCGACTGTCGGAGACCCCGTACTTATAATAAAGATATCTCAAACAACAAAAAGATTTTCATACTAAGACTTTATTTGGACTGATCGTTCCTATGGCAGCTATATGATATAGTAATCCGATTTCAATCAAATTTGGACAGTATGTATCGGAAAATCTTTTATGCATATTCTGTTGGTTTGGTTGAAATATCTCAAACAGCAAAAAAGTTTTCCATACAAAGACTTGATTTTCAACTGATTGTTCCTATGGGAGCTATACGATATAGTGGTCCGATCCAAAATCTAAAACAAACTCGATCTGCTCTTAATATAGACGAACCTACATACCAAGTTTGGAGTCTCTAGCTCTTATAGTCTCTGAGATCTAGGCGCTCTTACAGACGGACACACGGACAGACAGACAGACGGACAGACAGACAGACGGACAGACGGACATGTCTATATCGACTCGGCTGTTGATGCTAATTAAGAATATATATACTTTATGGGGTCTGCCACGCCTCCTTCTGCCTGTTACGCACATTTTTTTTTGTGACAAAGTTAATAGACCCCTTTACTTTTTTAAAGTACGGGGTCTAAAAAGTCTGAAATTTGCAACTCTGTGTATG
Organism: Drosophila recens; assembly: GCA_037043495.1. Classification (NCBI taxonomy): domain Eukaryota; kingdom Metazoa; phylum Arthropoda; class Insecta; order Diptera; family Drosophilidae; genus Drosophila; species Drosophila recens. Next base: position 34,873 of record JBAMBJ010002923.1, on the reverse strand, counting down.
AAAAATGATTTATAAAAGAACAACAAAACAAACGGTGAATTCATTTTTCCGTTATCCCTTTTTAACGCGCTAAGAAAAACAGGAGAAGAGGGACAAAAAAAACTTGCAAGCTGTGCAGTGAACGAAGCTTACAAGTTAGATCTGCCAAAAAAAGTTAATATTTAATTTTTAGTTGCGTTAAGTCGCCAAAATTAATAATGAATATTGACAAAAAAGGGAAAGAGTATATATCTAGGGATTTTTATGCATAATTATGTTGAATTATTGTTTTAAAACTAATGTTTAATCAGTGACCTGTGCAAAAGGTGTATTTTACTATGTATTGTGACTTCAGTTAAGATAAAGTTGTGATCCCCGACTCGCCCTCTAATGAATCTTGTTTATTGTTATTAGTTAATGTTTTCTTAGTTTGTGGATTTTATTTGAACTGCTACATTTTGCTACTTTCTGTGTTATTCTTTTGCGTTGTCTACGTACGCTTACAGTACTTTGTTATTGTTGTTTGTGTTATTCTATTGTTTTGTCTACGTACGGGTACGGCACTATCTTATATGTATATTGTTTTTGTTTTGATCGTCCTATTTGATTATGCTTTAGTTTCAATATTTTTATTTTCTTACTTTAAAATTTATAAAACAATTAAATTTGTTCAATTAAGTTTTGATTTTTTAATAAACTTTGTAAAAGCTAAAGGAACAATTTTAGATATTTTTGAAGCTATTTTTTGATAGCCACAAAGCGTCGTGGCTAGTAGGCGAGGGGTTGGAAGTGGTTTTTTTTATGAAAATATGATTTTTTATTACTTATTATAATTTTAAAAAGCTAAGATAAAATTTCAATTTGATTTAGCCAGTGGAACTATTTTTGGCCGCTAATTTCATACAGGACCGACCACTGTGCAACGGCCCCATTTGCTCCAATCATTTAAATTTTGCCCCTCCCACTTACACCTGTTTATCTCACGAACCAGGTGAGTTTTCAAAAGTCTTTGTATGCACATTTGTAAGTAAATTGTAAGTAAAACATACCTTTCGATCGGTATGTAACTCGACCTGATCGGACAGTCATAGCTAGTTTTGCATTCTTCTTGTGTATATACATATGTATATGTATATATGTGTATATGCTATGTATATATGTATATGCTAGTCGCCTTTTGCACCCTTCGTGCTGCTTTCGTCACTAGCGCGGACTGCCGTCCGCAGTGATATCTAAAAAATTGAAAAAAAAAAAAAAAAAAACATTTACCTTCCGAGGTCGTCTCCTCCACACCCAGTTTGCCGCCTTTTGTGTGCTGAGCGTGCTGCCCGCCATGGTCACCTTTAGACTTGGGGTTGCTGTACAAATATAAAATATTAGTATTAAATCCATATATGTATTACATTAATTCTTATGTCATTATTTACTTAATTGGATAGCTCGCACAAAGACCATGTACTCGTGAAGACTACCGGCAATTGGCACAACACGAAAAGCACAAGGGCAGAGTAGAAAAAAAAAACAAAAACTATTTTAATTACAATAGTTTGCCGAAAGTGTTTCTATTGTTATGTTATTTTCAAATGACATCATAATTAATTTTATATTTTTTAAAATAATGAAAACTGTTTTCGCTGAGATACCATACTCAGCCACTTCAATTTATTTGGTCCACTTTCCTTTTCATATCCAAACGAGCCGGTACCAAAAACATAAAACAGAAACGAAAAAACACTCAAAATTTTTTTTGGGACTTTCCCGAAAATTTCGACTTACAGAAGCACCGGCCAATATTTTTGTTTGAGTTATGGAGAAATTCGACTTTTGGAAGTTCCAGTTACGGAAGCAGAATTGTAAGAAATTTGCTCAGTAAACGCTATTGCCACTGAATTTAGTTCGAGTTAGAGAAAATTCGAGTTAGATAAGTACATACATTGTACATGCTTTCGTCACTAGGCTGTTATCTCGTAAAAAGGCTTTTTTAATAAGATTAAATTAAACTTTCAATTAAAAAAACGCAATTAAAAGTTTCTGGTGACTGGGCTGCGGATATGCTGACGCTTTGTTTTTGACTACGATTGTCTTTCTGATATTAAAAAAAATAGAATGATCAGATTCAAAATTTCATTCCAATTAACGATTATTGATAATGTTTGTGAATTAGTTTGGGCACTCAAGCGATTATATTTATCATAATATGTGTAATAATATTATTTACTTCAATGGTTAGTTCAAATAAATATTTCGCAATGCGAAGCACACTAACTGCTATTGGAGTTGTTCTCGTTTGGATTACTCTTAAACAAAGTTACAATGTAAGCTGGTTTCATGCTCATATAACAAAATTTTACTGTTGCATTACATTGACAGGAAGCTGTCGAATTCAAATTCACAAATGCAATTTGTAAGAGCCATAATGAATCGTGGGTTCTTATTCACCAATGTCGCCTGTACGCTATCAACCGCAAAAGGAACACTTTAAACTTTAATGGAACTATCCTTCATCCTGCACACGATATTTCTCTACATCTGCAACTTTTTAAGAGAGCCAATGGATACAAGCCGTGGCTCTACAATGTGTCCCTTGATGTCTGCCGATTCTTAAAGAAGACCTATAATCCATTTGCAATTCTTGTTTTTAGTCTATTTAAAGAATTCTCAAACTTTAATCACTCATGCCCACTAACGGTAAGTAATAAATGTGTTATTCGAATACAATTACACGGAAATAATGCATGCTTTTGCAGGGTACGCAATTAGTTCAAGGATTTTATCTTCGACCTGAGATATTACGACTTCCCTTTCCAAGCGGGGATTACTTACTCGCATTCACTTGGTTTATGGATAAGAAGCCACAATTCTTTACAAACATATATTTTGTATTTACAGAGGATTTCTGAAATTTATAAATTACCCTAAGCTAAAAATAATATTGAATATATGGTTTCTACATCATCTATCAACTAATTGATCTTTTTTTTTTATGTTAATGCGTTTGTTGGATTTTAAGTATCTACTGTGCCTATCGCAGATTTAATTGTCAACCTCGCTTGAACTCTTTTAAGCTCGAGCACCAAGTCTCTAAATGCGCTTGTTGTTGCGACTGTGCTTTCTGCGCTCTGCACATTGCCATTGCCAGCAATAAAGTATTTTAATTTAAGCATGGAAAGGAAGAACACGAGAGTATAATTTAGTTTCACATTTGTGTTGCTTTCCAACCGTCAATTATATAAGGTTGTCAAAAAAGTCTTGCGGTATTTTTATTGAATTTTCAATTGTTCATAAAATTGGTTATAATAATGCGATTTAAGTCAAATATGCGCCGTTTTGTTCGATGACGAGTTCCCAACGAGATGCCAACTTCATAATGCCCTCTTATAGAAGCTCGCTTCCCTATTGTCAAAAAACTCGGAGAGCCAATTTTCACAGGACTCTCTTTTGGCCAACTTCCGACTACCAAGCTCGTTCGCCATGGACAGAAATAGGTGGTAATCACTTGGTGCGAGATCCAGACTATACGGTGGATGCAAAAGAACCTCCCATCCGAGCTCCCGGAACTTCTGGTGCGTCACCAAAGATGTGTGTGGCCTGGCGTTGTCCTGATGGAAGACAATTCGGCCTCTGTTGATCAAAGATGGCCTCTTCTGCATGAGTGCTGCATTCAAGCGGTCCAGTTGTTGGCGTAGGGGAGCAGCTCATAGTGGATGATTCCCTGCCAATCCCACCAAACACACAGGCATCTTTGATCACCTCTGCACCAGAACGAAAACGTTGAAACCATCGTTGTGCGGTGGAAATGGAAACTGTATCGGGTCCATAAACTGCACAAATTTTATTGGCAGCATGAGATGCATTTTTGCCTTTATCGTAGTAGTACTGTAAAATATGCCGTATTTTCTCCTTATTTTGCTCCATGTTTGCGACGCTATAACTCACGAACGACTAAAAACAAACAACAATAAATCAAACACGTGTTAGCGCGTGAAAAGAGCTTTCCAAAAAGCTCTAGCGTGAACCGATGCGACAAATACAACTAGAACTACGCGCTTGCAAAGACAAGCTTGCGGAAATACCGCAAGACTTTTTTGACAACCTTATATTATATTTGATCAAGATAGCAAATAGATATTCTCTCTATTTTTAATCCCTTCAAAGATATCACGAGCTTTAATAATTCCTGCCCTTATAATGTAAGAAGCTAAGTCTTCAAATATTTTAAATATACACATATAAATTTAGTATTCTTTTAACACAGGGTAACCAATTAGTCAGAGGACTATATATTCGGTATAAATTATTACGACTTACTTTGCTTTTCAAAAAAAAACCCGCAATGTACTACAGATTGTAAAGGATTAGTAAAGGTATTAGTAAGAGTATCTAAATAAAGAATAATTTGTAATTGTCTGACTGCCAGACATTTTCAAAACAAATTTATAACTGAGAGTTCAGCAGAACTAATGATTTGACAATGCCTAACTACAATCGGATCATTATTGCAAAGGTCACATAGGAAATATTTATATAAGCTGATTTATGATATCAATTTTAAACTCGTTTACGTTTATTAGCCAGCTCTAAATTAGTTAATCTATTGAAGCGACCAATAATTTGATATTCACAAAATTTTTGATACTCATTAATTCAGTTTGCTAGTATTTTTTATAATTTTTTGAAAATTGCTAAAAAGGCACTTTTTGTGTAAAAAGTAGGAAAAATTATAAAAAATACTAACAAAAATATTTTTGAAAAATTTGAAAAAAATCGAGGAAAAAAGTTTCGAAAACTGACTTTTACATAAATTTGAAATTTTCGAAGGGTACTTAATGGGTTAAGGAAAGTTGTATATCATTCAAACGGAATTTAAATATATATGTATATATATATATTTAATATGAATTAAATAATTAATTCCTTTGCGATCTTATTCTATGTCAGATAAGACAACTTATTAGAACTGATTAATGGGAAGTGGAATACATTTTTTTTGACACTCGGGCTATTGTGATAACACCGCTATCAAATTTTGACTACAGATTAATATTACAAAAAATTTATTTTTATTCTGTATGAAATCTGCATTTTATTCATAATCATTTGTTAGATTACGTAAATTTATTAATAAATGCTCTTAAAAACTGTGCATATGGTTTTTCATGGGGAGAATGATGAAAGCCCTAATGAGCCCTAATCAAGTGATCATATGACAGGTGTGTTAATTGATGATCAGCTATCATTTTTGATTACATTGATAGCATGGGCTGATATGGGTGCGCATGGGGTTGACATTGGGCAGGCAGGGTCGTTCCCTGTCAATTAATTAGTGATTGTGTATAAATATGTTACAAAATGTAAATTGATAATGTGGGCTTGGGAATGTAGTTTCTGATCTCCTTGAGTGCCTTGCGTCTATCCAAAAAGTTGTAGACCTGTTCTTATGCAGGTTAGAGACTCCGCCCACGGCTTGTAAGAGAAGTTCTCTATCAATAACAATAAAAAGAAAGCCGATTTTGGTTTTTGTGAGCAAAAAAAATGTATAAATAGTATAGATTTAGGAGCTCTTTGCTAAGACATTAGAGTTTATGTTTATTATTGAAGAGATAAGAGTTCTCCCAAATTCATTTGCGGAAAAATAATACAAAACCAACTTTAGAACCGAACTTCAGCACCGACTCAAGAACAACACTTCAACAACAGCAAAAGGTCGACATCTGAAAACAGCTCAAAGCAGCTAAGTTACAGCAACAGGTTAACAACTACAAGAGTCAGGTCAACAACAGATCAGCAAGGACAACTCAACAACAACAACAAGAACTATAACAACAACTACATCAAAATGAATACCCAGGAAACAATAGATTGTTCCTCGTGCCATATTTTTGTATTTTTAATAGAATATATATGAAAGTAGCTAAAAATGTTTATCCAAAAGTACTTAACATCATAAAAAGAGCAATTACATTCATAAATATGAAGTTACAAAAATCATTTTTTATTGACAAATATTATTGCAAATTTTGATCGGTCCTGTTTAATTCTATGTATACTTTGCCATCATTTCGTTTGATGACCATATACTTTTTTTCCTTTAATTCACCGATTAATCCTTCAATAATTGAGAACCTCTTTGGTAAGTATAGACAATACTGCTCCAATTCCAAAGCAATAAATATCCAATCCTTGTATTTACCTGCCGTGCGCTAAGAATGGGGTAGGTGACGTCAACTTCCATCTTACTTTTTGAAATAAATTTTCTGATTGTGCATTTATTTAAGGCTTTTATCGTGGCTTGAAGTCGACACTGATACTGGCGATGATTCATTTTATTGGTGTCGTTGTTGTCGCTCGCTGTTGACTTGTTGACTGGTCAATGGTACTATTACTACTGTTGATGTAGTTGAACTGATCCCGTCACCCCTGTGTGCGCTGTTGATCCCTTGACTCTTGACCTGTTGCTAATGCTGCTGATGCAGAGGTTCTGACTTTAAGTGTGGCTCGACTCCACTTCTTCTCATCTTTTATAGCTTAACCAATGCACCAGCCCTCTATTTTGTATGTGTGTGTTTGTGTGTGTGTGTGTGTGTGTGTATGTGTATGAGTGCGGATGAAATCGTTCTCAAAAAAACACCTTTAATTTTCTTTTGAGTAGCAGATGAATACACTTCTATTAAGCAACCGATTAATTGACTGAAATAAAATGTGAGGCACAGGTGCTTATAGTTGTATAAATTAAAACGTTGAACCCTCGCATAGTTGTATTTTATTCCATTTCCAAAGCATTTTATTACCACTTTGGTCGGTTGTAAGCTCCAAAACTGTCAAACAATTGTACCAAATTCATATTTTTATTATAAGCCATCCAATGTGTAAACACCATATTCCTGACTGTAAGGTGATTGGAAGCAAGGTGGATTTATACCTGGTGATGTATTCGCTCTCTCTCGGGGCGGAATTGTCAAAATGAGTCTGACGTGAGAGAGACGACAGAGATAGATATATAGAAAAATTGTTTTGTTTTGTTTTCTATACTCTTCACTCATTTTCGTTTTGTGCGCTGTGCAATATATAAAATGAAAATAAAATGCAATGGCATGTTTGTCTTGTTGTTCCTGTAATGACCCGTAGGTAACCAATTAATTAATTGTGATTATGGATATTTGTTAAGCTCCTGTTATCCGTCAGCATCGACGCTGTTATCCCTGTTGCTCTCTTTGTGGAAGCTGCTCACCGGTGCATGCTTCCACAGTTCCTGTTGCATTTATTTGTCTCTTTTTCATATCTCTGGAAACACAAACCAAACGACTTGCGTTCGAGCGGCATATGTATTTTTCACACAAGGGACATTTTTTAGAGAATTTAATACAACCGCTTACTACGATGTTTGCTTTCGTAATGACGTTTCCGCCCCGAAAAAGAGGGCACGTCGAGCGAATACATCACCAGGTATAAATCCACCTTGATTGGAAGTGTCTCCCTCACAAATAAGTACATCATGAAATTGGGGGATGTATTTTCGACAAAAAATTTTCAGTGTCTAAATTCGTTAAAGCCCCATTTAGACGAGCACTTTTCCACCGACACTTATTGTCACATTTTGTCAAAAAGCTGTCCGTGTGGCGTAACCACACAAAATTTCAAAGCGTCTGTAAAAAACTTACGCTCACCGATGGAAATAGAACACGTTCTATTCCATCGGTGAGCTATGGTGAGCGACACGGACAGCTTTTTGACAAAAAGTGTCGGTGAAAAAGTGCTCGTATGAATGGGGCTTAATGCTTTTTTGGGTAGCCTTTTTAACAGTTTGAGTTAGTTTATATAGTTTGTGGTGTAATCCGTAGCTCCTTCGGCAGGGTTTTAGATACATTCGCTTTCCCAATCAACCACTTCCGTTTTCATATTACCTTCTCCCTCTTTGAATATCCGTTTTGTCGTCCTTGCATTATTAATTGAATTTTCAACAGCTGCACTACCAAAGGCTAGACTTTCTAGAGCGTCCAGTGCTGTGATAATTGGTACAAGTGGTAAAAGCTACAACTTTACAGTAATTACATGGGGAACTCTAATATTTTTCTTACCACCCACTCTCTATACCTTACACTTTCACAACCATTCTAAATATTTTTTATGACTTCATGGTATTGGTTATCAAATATGCTGACGCTTTCCCTCGCATCAAACGTTTCTCTAGTTTTGTTTGTTTGTTTGTCCACAGAAATATATTAAGAAATATGTGCCACTTGTCTAATCAACGATATTTTCTCATCGAATGAACACATTGAGTGTGATTTGCGATTAATAAAGCAAAATCAAAATATCTTTGTTAGAAATTCTTGCAGAAAGCATATCCCACCTATTTACCCTAACAACAAAAATTTAAACCAAAATATGATATTCGATTTACAATCCAAAATCAAGATCTGTTTGATCTTCCCCATGAGAGATATAATTAATTTCAAGTAATCATTAAAGTGTTATCAGCCGAAAACACTGCTTCAAAAAAAATGCAATAACGCCGTGGACTTTATAAATCTTTCCAAAATCCAATAAAGCTCACGGGTTTTACTACACTTTTCTAATAGTTTTACTATAGATTTGAACTATTTATCTACAGACAGAGACAGAGCAAAACAGACTTTTTTTTTAGCATTTTCAGCCAACTTTCAAAACTAAATTGCGCAAAATCTTAAAGTGGCTACATGACATTAATCGCGTAGCTTATCGTTTCTTAAAATGCATTTAAGAAAGTCCATCATTTGGTTGGATTCGAATTGAGAATCATCACTCTTCTCAACATCTTGTCCAGACTCGGAATCCGAACCAGTGTGTTCAAGGTTTGAGTCGCATTCAAAAAAATTATTTTCCTTGTTGCTGAAAGAAGTCATGAAGCGAAATTTTCTTTTCTTTCAGAATGAACTGTTAAATTCTGCAAACGTTTTTCTTTAATCCTTTATTTTAGGCGTTGCTGGGTAAGGACAATTAAAACTCCTTGAGAAGCTATTCTCAAAGTTACTGATGTAGCGAAATCCTCATCCGCATAACGTCAAGAAATTTGTAAAATGTGCGGTGCCTCTGCAGTTTTCGTGCCAGCAATGTGTTGAAAGGCTCCAAAGAACTTGTTGTCCACATATTTTGGACAGAAAATGCCTGGGGTGTGTATTGTAGTTTGTTTATTTTAATTAAGTTATTTGTGATTTTTTTTTTTTTTTTTATTGAACTTACTGTTCTTCTTTTAGGAACTAGCTTACTTTATTATTTATTATACATCCTGACCAAATTTGGTTGCAATCGGAGCACTATATCAAAGAAGTGCTATCGGAACGATCAGTCGAAAATCAAATTTTAGTCCGAAAAACTTTTTTGTCGTTTGAAATATCTCAACCGATTTGACGAATATAAGTCTGGGGTGTTTACATATAATGTATCATTTTGCTGCCGTTAATCGAAAATTAAGATTTAGTATAATATTTGTTTTGGAGATATCTCAACTATACTCACATTTTGGAAATTATCTATTGTCAATAACGTTATTTATGATCGAATTGGTTTAAATCGGCTCACATAATAATTAGTTGAAAACTTAATGGGGCATCATCAAACCTTCGGCATGCCTTACGTCTTGTGGGCGTTATTCTATTTTGGAAAGTAATAAGTGGGTATCTGGGTGGTCACCAGATCAACGTTTGCATCCTGGACTTAACTTGGGCACATAGTCACTGTAAATTTAATTTTATTTTTGGAATTTTTTTTACACATTGCAGTGTTCTGAAAAATTCATTTGTGTAAAAATAGTACCAAATCCGACTTAAGAACCGACCGGCAGCAACACTTCAACAACAGCAGTATATCAACACCTGAAAACAGTTCAAAACAGCTCAGTTACAGCAGCAGATCAACAACAACAAGAGTCAGGTAGACAACAGATCAGCAAGGGCAACTCAACAACAACAACAACAACTACGATAACAACTACATCAAAATGAATTGCCAGGAAACATTGAATTGTTCCTTGTGCCACAGCTACATTCTATTGGGAACCCTCGAGCGAATCGATCAGAGTGCAATGCCCCTTTGTTATATAAGTATTTAAAAGAAATCTGAAAATAGTTCAAGAATTTAGTTTCAAAGATCCCACCATGTTAAATGAGTCAAAACTTAGTAGTTAAAAAATTCATTTTTATGGAAAATATATATATGTATGCAGCATACCTGTTAAATTTCGATTAGAATTACTAATCAATTAGATTATTTATTAGAAATAATCGTAATGATTATATAATTCACTGTTGAAAAATTTGTGATAATCTAATGATTACGATTAGAAAAAATCAAAAAAAAATCTAGAATTATTACGATTTTTTTTGATTTATTTTGATTTTTTCCGATTATTTTGAATAATCGTAATAATTCTAGATTTTTTTTGATTTTTTCTAATCGCAATCATTAGATAATTGGGCAAAACCCAAAATAATCGTAATTTAATAATTGGTTCGACTTTTAAACAAAAATAATTTAATTACTAATGATTATGATTACTAATCATTATTTAACAGGTATGGTATGCAGTTATAAATTTTGGTAGGTTTAATTTTATTTAAAATATATATTTCTTTTATTTATAATAGAAGATACAGCTATGGAAATAATAATAGAAACGACAGTTATTTTGACATTACAATCAAACATGAAGATCAACTTCCGTTGTTTTGGCAACAAGGGAAAGGTTATTTCAATCCCGTTTGAATGATACACAACTTTACTTAACCCATTAAATACCCATCAAATATTTCAAATTTTTGTCTACTTTTGAAACTTTTCTCCTCGGGCTCAATCAAAAAATGTTTTGATGCAAAAAGTTTCTCAAAACAACTCTAATAGTGAGCAGTGAGTTTTAATTTGTATGAAGAATTGAGACATTTTAGCGCAATGTGCCGAGTGCAAAAATTTTGTTTAAAATAATTGATGTGTAAAACTTAATATTATTCGACACAAAATTGGCTATCAGAAATTTTGGGGCATGAAAATGTTTTCGTCACTAGACTTTTACCTCGTAAAGAGGTTTTTTTTTATGGGATTTTTTATGTTCCCAAGATAACCTTCCAAGTTTCATATGATTTGGGGCCCTATTTCATATAGCTGCCATATAACCGATCTGACCGACATGCAACTAGGTTCTTGGCATGTGTCTCTTTATATAATTGACGAAGGCTTTCACTATTTTATTTATTGACTTAATACGAGTATTCTCGTTATTTTAATCTTTTTGTTCGATAATTTCCAATATGTGCTGTTATACGGCTTCTTCTGAGTGATTGTTATTGCTCCAAATGTCAAACCTGCTCAGCACGACTAAACACATATTGTAACAGAAAAATTTTATTTTTTCGAAAATGTGTGTATTCGGACAAAAAGGATTAGTTTCTAATTAATCTGCACACTTTGGTTAATAGTTTCTCACTTACAACTTTCTTACAACGCTTTGCCATGCCAAAGTACTGATCCACGAAACACAACTACACTTGTTAACAGTGTTGCCAACGCCTCTATACAAAAATGTCCGGTTAAGCCCAAAAAAAATTCAGAAAAAGGACAGTTTTTTTTTAAAGGTCAAAAAATCTGGACTAACAATGTTTTTTTTATTAATTGAAAGTATTAGCTCTTTATTAGCCAGTGAAATATTTTCCACAGGAAATGCATCAATTGTTTTTTTTTTTTAATTTTCAAAGATATTCGACGATCCGAAAATGAATATATTAGATGAAGCAAGATGTATTTAATAAATTCTATGAGCGACTTAGAACCATGAAAAAGGGATAAATAAAGGACAATATATAAAACAATATGAAATCGATGCCAAATAGTTGTAATTAATAAATTGTATATGCGACTTAACAATTAAAAATCGATGAATGACAGGATATAACAAAAAAAAAGGAACGGACAAATCTGTCCGCAAAAAGGACAAATTGGCAAAACTGCTTGTTAAGCCCATTCTAAAAATACACATAAACAAAACACGGTACAATTGGACAAAAGCACATAACAACGACACAAACATTGGAAAACTATAGTCTTACATACCTGGACAATCGTTTTTAATATTTACCTTTTCCACTTTTGTGTAAACTTTAGCCAAAACAAACAATCAAAATTGAAATTTTTTCCCCGCCAATTTCATAAAAAACGGGTGGTACATAATTAGCTGACTTTAACAGCGCGCAAACAGTGCAGTATTGCTCCACATGTTAAAGTTAAATATTTTTTTATCTAACTAGGGTGTTTTAAAATTAAAAATCAACAAAATTTTAGAAAACTTAACAAACAAAAATTGACTTCATGCCAAAAAAAAACACAATTCACTGGCATGTGTTGGCCATTAAAAATCTGTAAGAATTTGAAAGCTGTCTGCATTGAAATTTCTGGGTGTTCACGAGATCAACGTATGCACACTTGACTTCACTTGGGCACATAGTCTCTAGGGTATCCCTTTTTATTCAAAGTCATTATTTTTTAACGGGCTAGTTTTGTTTATTTGGTCCTAAAGCACATTTTTACCTCAATCGGAGTATTATAAACCGTGCCGATTTGGATCGGAAAATTTTAAAATTATATGGAACAAAAAAAAATCAAAATTTTTTTTTGATTTTTTTATTATTTTGTTGTTTCATTTGGTCCTAAAGTACTCGGAAATAAAGTTTCAACTTGATCTGAGTACGAAACATGAAAAAACATCGAAAAATGTATAATCAGTGTAAAAAAACTGTTTTTTCATGTTTCGATGTAAGCTTGAATGTGTTATAGTACTCCGATAAAGTTGAAACTTTATTTTTGAGTACTTTGGGACCAAATGAATAAAACAAAAAAATAAAAAATTAAAAAAAAAATTTGATTTTTTTTTGCCTCGTCTATTCTTAAAATTTTCCGATCCAAGTCGGCACGGGTAATCATACTCCGATTGAGGTCAAAATTGATTTCTGAGTGCTTTAGGACCAAATGAACAGAACTAGCCCGTATGCGTTTAAAAATAATGACTTCGAAAAAATAAGAGACACCCTAGTAGTCAAAGTAATTTTAATTTTTTTCTGGAATTTTATTTAGACATTGCAGTGTTCTCCCAATTAATTTACGTATAAATAAAACCAAATCCGACTTAAGAACCCACCGGCAGCACCGACTCAAGAACAACACTTCAACAACAGCAGTAGATCAACAGCAGCAGGTCAACAACAACAAGAGTCAGGTCAACAACAGATCAGCAAGGACAACTCAACAACAACAACAAGAACTATAACAACAACTACATCAAAATGAATACCCAGGTAACAATAGATTGTTCCTCATGCCAGAGCTACATTCCATGGGGAACCCGCGTGCGAATCGATCAGAAAGCAGTGCTCCTTATTTTATATGTTTATTTTAAAAAAATCTTAAAGTAATTAAAAAATACTTTTTATTGAAAATATATAAGTGCAGTTATAAATTTTGACAGGTTTAATTAATTTTGGGACATTTACTCTGTTTTATATATACACTAACATCATAAAAAGAGCAATTGCATTCGTAATTATGTAGTTACAAAAATAATTTTTTATTGAAAAATATTAATACAGTTACTAATATTGATCGGGTTTATTTAAAAATATGTATACCTTGTTATTATTTCTTTTGATGACCATATACTTCTTTCCCTTTAATTTAGCGATGGTTTCATCTGAAAGTTGTGAAAACCTCTTTGGTAGGTATAGACAAAATTGCTCCACTTCCAAAGCAACGAGATCTCCAATCCTTGTGTATCTCCGCCGTGCGCTGAGAATGGGGTAGGGGACGTCAACTTCCATCTTACTTTTTGAAATAATAAGCCTGTTTGTGCAATCATTAAATTCTTTTATCACGGCTTGAGGGTCAATTTCCTGCTGCTCCATCCCGCTGTTGGTCGTACTATAATACTGCTGTCGATGAAGTTGAACTGATGTCGTCACACCTATTTGCGCTGTTGATCCCTTGACTTCTTGACTTGTTGCTGATGCTGCTGCTGATGTCGATCGTCGTCGTCTATCCCAACTGAGGTGCTGAGTTTGAGTGTGGCTCGAGTCCACTTCTTCTCATCTTTTATAGCTCAACCAATGCACCAACGCTCTATTTTGTGTGTGTGTGTGTGTGTGTGTGTGTGTATGTGTGCGAATGAAATCGTTCATAAAAACACCTTTAATTTTCCTTTGAGTAGCAGATGAATACACTTTTATTAAGCAACCGATTTAATGACTGAAAGTTAAAATATGAGGCACAGGTGCTTACAATTGTATACATTAAAACGTTGAACCCTCGCATAGTTTTATTCCAGTATTTTATTTCATTTCCAAAGTACTTTATAACATCTTTTGTTAGTGGATATTTCTCAAAACTGTTATAAGTCATTCAATGTGTAAGCATTAAATTCCTGACTGTAAGGTCGAAATAAGGGTATGTATTTTCGACCATAACATTTTCCACGTCTTAATGTTTAAATGCTTTTTGGGGCAGCCTTAATATAGTTTGAGTTAATTTAAATAGTTTGTGGTATAATCCGTAGTCCCTTCGACAGGGTTTTAGATACATTCGCTTTGCCAAACAACCGCTACCATTTTCATATTACCCTTCCTCTTTAAGCATCTCTTTTGGTGTCCTTGCATTGTTAATTGGATTTACAACAGCTGCCCTGGGTTTCCTAGAGCGCTCAGTGCTGACAGAATTAGTACAAGTGGTAAAAAACCTTCAACTTTGGGTATGTTAATTACACGGGGAACTCTCACATTTTTCTTGACTGCTGTAATTATAAAATCGTGTACCCGATATTTTCTCCTCGAATGAACAAATTGAGTGTGATATGCATTTAATAAAGCAAAAACAAAATATCTTTGTTGGAAATTCTCGCAGAAAGCATATCACACCTATTCACCATAACAACAGGCATTTAAACCAAATTATTAAATTCGAATTAAAATCAAGCCCACGGGCGTTTGTACACATTTCTAACGTAAAGCTAATTTAATTTTGTTTTAAAATTTTTTATTGGTATTTTTTAGTATGGGCTTCAACAATTTGTCACAATATGGGCAGAGCAATAGAAAGCTACAGTGAACCACTAATGTCTTCATACAGTATAAATTTGACAAATTTGAGTATAATAAAGATGTTTTGATGCGGGTTTTTTATATTAATCTTTTATTCAATCAAATCCCGTTCTAATTATACAAAATTTTCATTAAACCATTAAGTACCCATCGAAAATTTTGAATTTTAAAAAAAGACAATTTTTCAACTTTTTTCCTCGATTTTTTCCAAAAAAAAATTTTGAAAAATTCTTCAAACAATTCTAAGAGTGACTGCAAAAACAAATTTTTGTTATTTTTTAAAATTAAAAATTACGATTTTAACCCATTTTTCCTACTTTTCACACAAAAAATGGCTTTTTTGCAGTTTTCAAAAAATTATAAAAAGTACAAGCAAAAATATTTTTGAAAAATTTATTTTTGCAGTCACATTAGAATTTTTAGCGATATAAATGTACATTATAAGTGGCCTATAATTTTTTTTATTATTTCTTAGAAATAAGTGCAAAAAAGGAGTACATTTTTCAATCACGTTCAAATCAAATAGAACATACTTCGTTTGTAGAAAATCATTCGGAATCAGGATTAGAAATAAAGTTTTGCCCACATTCTGCCCAAAGGACTTCAATTTAGCAATGAGTGCAAGAACAAACGCAGAGTTTTACGAGGCTTGGTCACGCCACGTAAGAACCGTTCAGTTTAACTCCCTCCTACAGTACGTAGCGATGATTTTTGGCAATTGTATTGATCATATAAAGTTAAGGTTGCACTTTACAAAAATTTGCCATGAATTTGAGTTGAGGTGGAGTAAATCTAGAAGAGATAAATCCATATTTATGACAAATAATGCCAGTTGGGTTCAGGGCATAATAAAAGTCGTTGATAATAAAATTAATGTCTCGTCTTCAACATCAAACCGTCCAATTTTTATCTCAAGATCAATCTAGTGAAAAAAGTTATAATTCAAATTCAAATTCTGATTAAATTTGCAAAAAGTGGTTTCGTCTAACATTGAGTAATTAATTTAATTAAAAAACAAAGTTGTGAAAAATATGAAGATAGCTTTTTTCTTTCAAGAAATTAAATACATTTAAAACAAAATCAATTTTTTTGTTTGTTCGGCTGCGTTTTTAATTGGCTATATATGTATATTATTATAAAAAAAACTTTTTAAATAGCTAAAATTAAAGCAAAAACAGGGGGGCTCCTCCCACTGTTCGCTTTGCTAGCCTACCCCCGGCTCGCTTCGCTCGACTGTATGATACCTTGTGCCCTGGCACTCCGTTAGCCTAATACGTATTTACATTTAAGACATTTAAGACAAATTCGATCAAAATGTTAAAGACATAGAATATTCCCACTCTGTGAGTTCGGTTGGATATCTTAAAAATCAGATAACAGAGATATCTCAAACAACAAAAGTTTTTCATACTAAATCTACATTTTCGATCAA
This sequence comes from Drosophila recens, assembly GCA_037043495.1. Taxonomy (NCBI): domain Eukaryota; kingdom Metazoa; phylum Arthropoda; class Insecta; order Diptera; family Drosophilidae; genus Drosophila; species Drosophila recens. Next base: position 18,355 of record JBAMBJ010002923.1, on the reverse strand, counting down.
TCGATCCTAATACAGCAATATGATATATTTAATCAGGATGTATGGGACCATCATACCATACACCTTATGCATGTCAGTTTGGTTCAGATATCTCAAACAACAAAAAAGTGTTTCATACTAAAACTTGATTTTTTGACGTTAATTTTATGGATTGATCGTAAAAAAAAGGGTAAATCTGTAGACGAAGGGGGAGGGAGAGGGCTCAAATGATCCCTAATTAAGTGGTCATAAATGACCCATGACCCCTAATAATAAATAATCCCTAATAAAGTGTTCATAAATAATCCCTAATAAAGTGTTCATAAGTTATCCCTAAAAAAGTGATCATTAATGATTCCTAATTAAGTGATCATAAAGTGAAAAGGTTAGAATGTGTAGACTGTTGTGGCAGGTACTTGTTCGATCCATTAATTAAACAACCAATTGAGCTTGGCATGGGACAGACACGGGGTAGGCACAGTGCAGAGTCGTCACATGTCGATCAATTAGTGATCAAGACAATTAGTGATTAGACACGGGTTGAAAGAAAATTCTCATTCAATGACAATGAAAAAAAAATTTATAATTGTTTTTGAATAAAAAGATTTAACTGGTTTTGTCTTGTACCTAAGAAAAATACACCTTAGAGTGTATGCAACAGAAGGTATAAATTTGGGAGCTTAATGTTCAGACTTTTCATCATTAATGACTCATGACCCCTAAGGAAGTGGTCATAAATGATCCCTAATGAAGTGGTCATAAATGATCCCTAATTAAGTAGTTATAAAGGACTGTTGAGACAGGTAGACAGCTCGTGAACACGTGGGCGATTTTTTAATGTTACCCACTAACACAGGAGCAAGAAAACCCACCCTGTATTAGTAATAAGAAAATTAGATTTGGTAGTTTGTGGGTTGGTTTATTTAGTAGTCTATTTTATTTTCATTTATTTGGTATTATTTACAAAACGATCAGCTATTTTATAATAACGTAACATAATATCCATTGCCTTCGTTTTGTAGCGGAACATGAACAGATATCGACAACTCTCCGGTCCATTTGTTGCATCGTCCTTAGACCAAAAACATGATGACAATTGTGTTCCATATCTTGATTTCACCCATTTCCTGCTCCTCTATCCATGAACATGAAATCCTTGAATAGAAGGAATTTGTTTACTCAACATTCTTGATATCTTTATTGAGTGCTTGATACGAGCACGCTCGACTGTAGCCACACCTTTCCGCGAGCGAGACGAGCCGGGGTAGGCGAGCAAAGCGAGCAGCGGGCGGAGCCTCCTTGTTTTATTAATAAAAAAGAACACATTTTTACGAGTAAAACTTGAGTCTAAAATTGCTAAATGTGTTAATATTCGCGCCATTATTGCCACCATTTCCCCCTCCACCCATTTTCCATTTTTATTTTCGTAGTTAACAAAACGGAGTATTTTTCCATGACTTTTTTCTAAAAAGTTGAATATATCAGTTAATAAACTAAAAAGCAGAAAACGTTACATTAAATGTTTGTTGAAACTGCATACCAAAAGTAAATACTTTCTACAAATTTAACTCATTACTTTACGTTCAAAGTACGGTAAAGTCGCAAAGAACTGTAAAAATCCATATATTTTGCCATATTATAATTTTCAATGTTTAATTTATATATATCCGAGATTGCAGTGTAACACACCATTTGAAAGGTGTTACTTTTCACTTTCCAACGAAGTATTACAATGTATTGTAGGATGCATAGCTTTCTTTACTGCAACTTAAAACTTTGATGTGCAACAAAAAGTTCTAGTATGTCGCAATGTTACATTTAACTACAAGTCGAACTTCCCTAACTCGAATCACCATTATCCAAGAAAAAAGTTCGAGTTAGGGAGACTTCGAGTTAGGGAATTTTTTTTTAATTGTTTTAAAAGAAACTACAAATGCATTCAATCATAAGTACAATTCAAATTTCAATTTTTTCTGTTATTTTCAACAAAAAGGGATTCTAGTTTGCTCAAGACCTGTTAATATTCTCAAAAATTTGTTTCTTCGTTCCTTTGTCGTATCCAGAATAAGTTCCCTATTCAAATGTCATCATAATTAATATTTCATTTTTTAATATAATGAAAAATGTTTTTGCTGAGATACCACATTTTTCAGCAGCTTTAATTTATTTGGTCTACTTTCAAATTCCTTAACTACTAATAAGTTTGAATATTTCCTTAAACATTTTAGTACACTGATGCGCTGACAAAGAAGTACATTACGATCATCTTTCCTATAGCAATTTCACAAGCTTAAGTAATTTTTGATGCAATATTCTATCATATTTCATCAAAATTTGTTAACGTATATTAATATTAAGTATCAAAACGAGCCGGTAACAAAAGCATAAAATATAAACGAAAAAAAAATTCGAACTTTATTGGGAATTTTCTCGAAAAATTCGACTTACAGAAGTACGGGCCAATATTTTTGTTCGAGTTAGGGAGAAATTCGAATTAGGGAAGTTCGAGTTAGGGAGACAGAATTGTATGAAATTTGCTCAGTAAATGCTATTGCCACTCGATTTGGTTCGAGTTAGAGAAACTTCGAGTTAGGGAAGTTCGAGTTAGAGAAGTTCGACTGTATATCTATATTTGAGCAAAAAAAAATAATAATAAATTCAGTCTACACATAGTAGTTGCTGTTTGCATTTTTAGACATAGCATTCTGTCAGTAAATATTGCAATAATTTCATATTAAATTTTGTCGTTCTTTTCGTCTACCAACTTTGTCACCATTTGCATGCCGTGAAAAATCTGTTATGTAAGAATTTTGTAGCTTTCTGCATTTAACAAAGAAAGCTGAAGTTTTAAGTGGACACGAGATCAACGTATGCATCTTTGACTTTATTGTAAATTAAATTTTTTTCGGAAACTTTCTTTCTTTCAGTCTTTCCTTCCGTCAAGTCGATTGCACATTCTTTTTTGTGCTCCATATTAACATCGCGGTAAGAATGATCAAAACATATTCTGCATCAATGCAACTAAGAGATAGCTTAAGCTAAGCTTTTCTTTAAGTAGAACAACACAACGATCATAGTCAAGCGCAACTACACGCACAAGAGAAATACAAGCTCTTAAGAATTGCAGTTTTTGTTGATGAAGTCACTTGCTGAAATTGGCTGGTGAAAATAAAAGTGATGTACTCGTAAGTACATTCATGATCATTTAGTCGAGTACACAGTCTTTTGAGTGGTTTAGTTCAAAGAATTGTCCAGAATTATACATACATATGTAGAAAATGGCTGAAGATAATATTGCAGTCAATGGTCATTGATTTTTTGACAATAACAACAAGAATATTTGGAATAGCATTTGGTTAAGAATCTTGACTTAACAATAATTTCATGATACGAGAACCATTTTTTATTAATCAATTAAATAAAAAGTCGCGAAAAGCTGGGTTCTACTATTTCGATTAAAGACGCAACTATCTGTAGAAAATAACTTCAGGTAAAAAGATCTTATGTAAGGGCATTAATATGAAACGATTTCTGGAAATACTTTTATGAGAGCCACATCTGGTTGATCTTGAGCACCTTGGATGTTCATTACTGAATGCTTTAAAAAAAACCTTTAAAGGAAAAAAGTAAGTTTTGTGCAATACATCGTCGTGAAAGAGTTTGCTCACTAAATAATGCCTACAATTATTGTAGTACAATATTATAAAATTTTGTATCGATATAATATTAAAACAAGTAAGAAAGACTATATCCGAGCTCCCGACTAAAGGATACCCGTTACTTATTTAAATAAATTTAAAATATTTTTTATTGCCTGCCATCAGCCAATACCAACTTTACAACTTAGTAGGATGAAAATTATCAAAAAAAATTATAATATCTTGAAAACAGTGAAACAAACTTGATCTGAGTGGGGTGTCAGTACTCTAGTTAGGACCAGTACTTTCAAAATTTCACAGAACCAAAGGACGAAATGTCCTTTAAACATCATTTTCATTTTCTATCTTAAAAAATTAGTCCGAATTAAAGCTATTTTTTGGCACAAAATAAAATTTTTTTTTTTGAACCTGTAATTTTTATTTAAAGAAAATGTAAAACCTATTTTAATACAGTTTTAACACAATTTTAATAAAATATGTGTTACATTTTCTATTAACAAAAAATACAGGTTCAGGGAAAATAAAATTTTTTTTGCCAAAAAATAGCTTTAATTCTGACTAATTTATTGGCATAGAGGCAAACCGCGAAATCGTCGTTCCATGGATGAAAATTATGTTTAAAGGACATTTCGTCCTTTGTTGAATTTCAAAAGTCCTGGTCCTAACAAGAGTATTGACACCAAGTTTGTCAGAATCGGACCATAAACAATCAAGATATAAATTTAAAAAAAATGAATTTTCAACTCAAAAAGTGCGGACCAGGAATTCATTTTAGAACTATGGTTTCCTCGTGAAAACATCTTAGAATTGACCACAGATTACGAAAATGGTTACCATTTTTTCATTTTTCGGACCCATACAATTCGATGCACTCTAATGTACATATATTAGAAGGCATTGATTTATATGGCCCCAAAAAATTGAAAACAATGGTAACCCTTATTCGTAATTTACGGTCAATCTTAAGATGTTTTCATAAAGAAACCATAGTTCTAAAATGAATTCCTGGTGCGCGCTTTTTGAGTTGAAAAATTATTTATTTTTAATTTATATCTTGAGTTTTTATGGTCTGATCCTGACAAGCTTGGTATCAATACTCTTGTTAGAAGCAGGACATTTAAAACCCACAGATCCAAAGTCCATGGAAGGACGATTTTATGATTTGATTCTGTCCTAAAAAGTTAGTCAGAATTAAAAATATTTTTGGACCAAAGGAAAATTTGCATTACTTACTTTTATAATGGATGTTTTCATTCAATAACCAAGTTGATATAGAACATGCCCTAAAAAATATGTTCCACATTTTCTGGTAATAAAAAATACAGGTTCAAGGACAAAAAATTCTTTGGGCCAAAAAAAAGCTTTATAATAATGGAGCTTCTAATAATAAAGTACGTTAATTACCAAAAAATATGTAATATTCTAAGAGCTGAGCGTATTATAACTTTTCGCGATTCACGCAGGCGGAAAGATGCGTGGAAATATTGAAGCAAACTTGATCTATGTGGGGCTTATAGAAGTCTGTGTGCCAAATTTGGCAGCTCTAGCTCTTATAGTCTCTACGCTCAAGTCCCTTACACAAACGGACAGACGGACATGCATATATCGACTCGGCTGTAAGTGCTGATCAAGAATAAAGAGAGATGCTTTCTTCTCATTGTTACATACATTTTACCAAATATAATATACCCTTTTACTTTTTTTAAGTAACGGGTATAAAAACAGCCACAATAACCAAAATCAATTTTTTTTATTGCACTTGAGTGATGGCTTCTCTTACAGCACATGTTGACAATCATAGCCATAGGCGGAGTCTCCTAATTTTTGCAGGCACTCGAGGGCACTCAGAGTCTCAGGAAAAACAATTTTCACGCTGCGTGCCAACCTCATGCTCACCCATATCGTCGACTGTCATCAATGTAAATAATGGGGTTTATTAATCAATCACCACACCTGTCACAACATGACTAGGGTTCATTAGGGTTTCTATGCCCCCTTGGCCTGCATATTCTGACCCCCCCACTTTTGGCCCCCGTTTGCCCTTATTGACCATTTTTGACCGATCAATTTATCACAGACTATGTCACCTGGCTTGGATCCTTTTTCTCCTTGATATTCTTAGAAAACGGGTAAAAAATAAGTATATTTATAAATATATTATTATGATGATGTTAGCATAACAATATTAACACTTTTTTTCAATGTGTTCAAAATTTGGTGAGAAAATTTTGAAACTTACTGTTTGAGGATACTAAGAAATTTTTAAAATTAAGAGTATACCATATGCAAACAATTAAGAACCAATTTGTTTTCCAACTATTTGTGATACAGGCTTAGACTATGACCAGCCCGATTTACAACTTTCTCACGACTTTGGCAAATATCCAAAAAAAATGCCTGTGATCGCACAAAGCAGCAGGATTGGATATTAAGTGGCTGTGAAACGGCAGCTGTAGGTCAAAAAGGCAGTTGTCCAGTTCCAGAAGAGATCTCCAGTATAGACAGCTCAATGGAGCTCCGCTGTAGTTTCATCTTCAACAGAGATCAGTAATATGCCATGTCCCAACTTCAATCCAACACTTTATTTTACTTAAAATATTACAAATATACACATATTAAAATTGTAATTGGACTAGAGGGCAACACATGTCTTATTAGTTTTCAGTAACATTCAAGTTAAGGCACCTGATCCAGAAATTGTCGATGGTGTTATACAAATGTGGCAGAGCATTGCCAATGCTGTGATTCTCATCAGTATAGGTCTTAAAATTGGCAATAGAAATGGATTAGAAAAAGTTTTCTTTTAAGTAATTGTAGTTTTTGTCAACTCACTTGCTCTTCAAAAAGGATATCAGCTCTTTGGAGTTTTTTGGCAAAGAGTAGGGAGTTTTGATAGTGCACATTGTCGTCGCCAGAGCCATGAATTAGCAAATACTCATGGGTTCTGAAGTTATCCAAATTTTGAAAAACGTTGCTCTCTTCATATTTCTTCAGATTGTCATCATCCGTGGGCAGACCCATGTAACGTTCCGTGTAGATGGTATCTAAAAATATGTTTAATTAAGTTGATTGAAAATACTTTTTTGGAATTTGCAATTAACAGCTTACCGTAGTACAACCAGGAGGTTACTGGTGCGACGGAGACTCCGCACTGAAAGATGTGTTCATCGTCCTTTTCGATGGTTTTGGCTGTCATGTAACCACCATAACTCCAGCCCCAAATGCCAGTTCGGTTGCGATCAATGTAACCTAAATAGTCTTGCATCCATTTGGTGACATGCAGCTGATCTTCAACCTCGTGATCGCCCAAATCGTTGTTCACAGAGAACAACAGATCCTTGCCCTTGTTACCCGTGCCGCGTCCATCGATGTAGGCATAGATGGTATCCCTCTTGGTTGTGACAAAAGCCTCATAGCCCACGGTGAAGGATTTCGTGATGCGTACTGAATTGGGTCCACCATAGACGACAACAATCAATGGATACTTCTTGGATTCATCAAAATTAGGAGGCAGTGCCAATTTGGCCTTGCCCGTGCTGCCATCGGCCAGTTCAACGTTGATGAAGCGATAGCTGGGACGCAACTTTGACTTTAAGTTAGCCCTATAAACGGTGTTCATCTCCCAATCGATCACCTTCTTTGATGTGGCGGACTCATAGATTTGTGTGTAGATCGGATTGGGTCCATTGCATGAAATGGTGTAGAAGGAGAAGGATTTGCTGAACGTGGCGCTCGCAGATAGACACTCATCATTATCGTCATCATACAGATCACAGCTGAGGCACACATCATTGCTGTACACATTATAGAGAGACGGATCACCCAGTTGAGTGGCCTGGTAGTAACTGAATGTAGAAGAATGAGGGTTATTTTCAGATTCTTGTTTTTCGTAGAACAGGTAACAACGAAACAAACGAATTACATTTTAAAATTAATAAGTAAAGCAAAAAAAAAAAAATGAATATCATCATAAAATGAAGTACTTGAATTTTAGCCGTTTTGTTGTTTAGTTGCTTACATTGCTGTATTCTTGTAATCTTGAATTAAGTATGAAACGATCCTACGATTAAAATTCCGACTGACCGTTCCTATTAAAGCTATGTGATACATATACATATATAATACTCCGATTTTAACCATACTTAGTCAGAAAATATAAGACCATGTAAAACACAAATTCTTTGATATTGGCTGAAATACTTCCAGAAACTACAGAGCTTTTTATACTAAACATTTGCTATTAAAATTAAATAATACTAAAAATTTGTTATTAAAATTACTTTAACTGTACTTAAACTATGAGAACGTTGTTAACTAGAAACAAGTTTAAGCTTTTTAAGATTTCAATTAGGATTTCGAACTTTTCAGCTTTTGAAATCACTGCGGACGGCAGTCCGCGCTAGTGACGAAAGCAGCACGAAGGGTGCGAAGGCGACTAGCATATATACACAGGAAGAATGGAAAATTTGCTATGACTGTCCGATCAGGTCGAGCTATATACCGATCGAAAGGTATCAACTTAACTTACAAATGTGCATACTAAGACTTTTGAAAACTCACCTGGTTCGTGAGATAAACAGGTGTAAGTGGGAGGGGCAAAATTTAAATGATTGGAGCTAATGGGGCCGTTGGAGCCTTTTTGATTTTTTTTTTAATTTTTAACTATTCTAATACGCGTCGAATGACACCTTGATCATCAAAATCCGATCACTGGTTCAGAAGATAATTAATTTTGAAATTTTTGGTGCCCCTTTAAAAACGAGATGAAAAGTCAGTCTGTTTGTTTGTCTGTTTGTTTGTTTGTTAGGATCAAATCGTTGATTTAGCTTAAAAGTTTGAATGAGGACTTGTTCCCGATCAAAAATCTAGAAACGTTTGTTCTACGACTTTTTCGAAAAAAAGCTAGTTTAGCGGGAAATTGCTAAAAACCGCTAAAATTAAAACCCTTATAGCAGTCAAACGATAAAAGCTACAGATGCGATCTATATATCGTTGAAAAGGTATTTTGAAGGGTTGTTATGCATACCTTTTAACTTTTTTTCTAAAGTACATAGGTAAATTGCTACAGGTGACATAAGGTATGTTCCCCCACATTTTGGCGGTTTTTGAGAAAACGCGGCTAACGATTTTTTTTAAATTTCAATATGTTTTAGTTTGTAAAATTTCGCGTTTTTTGATATATGACACAAAAAATTTTACCGATAGGTTTGGAAGATATAACCTATTAACTGAATATATACGTTTTACTTTGAATTGAAATAGGGCAGCAGCAACAAAGTGTCATAGCAGCCAGTTTGTTTGTTTGGATAGCTTAAATGTTTGAATGAGGACTTGTTCCTGTTCAAAAATCTAGAAACGTTTGCTCTACGACTTTTGCGAAAAATCGCTAGTTTAGCGGGAAATCGCTAAAAACCGCTAAAATTGAAACCACCATAGCATCCAAACGATAGAAGCTACAGATGCGATCTATATATCGTTGAAAAGGTATTTCGAAGGGCTTTTTGCACTGCTTGCAGCGTGCGGAAATTACCTGTTAGCTGAATACATACATTTTACTTAGAATGGGAATAGGATAGCAGCAGCAAAGTGTCATAGCACCCAGAGTTTAAGAGTGCTGATAGCTTTTGCGCTGGGCATGTGTGTTTGTAAAGGGGACCAGTGTTGCCAGACAATTTGCTTTAGCTTGTACAAACAATAATCAAAGTTGACAAAGCTATACTGTCAAAAAATATTGCAATTTCAAAATTTCTGAGGTCTTATTCAAAAATTTCTGATATCCCACAAAATTTTGTTTAAAATAATTTATGTGTAAAACTTAATATTATTCGTCACAAAATTGGATATCAGAAATTTTGGGGCATGAAAATGTTTTCGTCACTAGACTTTTACCTCGTAAAGAGGTTTTTTTTGTGGGATCGATTGTACTTAAAAACTTAAGTACGAAAATCTAGACTCTTTTCTGAGTGAATGTATTTTTTAAATAAGTACAAGACACTTTAAAATTATTTGAAATAAACAAAAGTGCAATAAAAGCAAAAAAAAAAAAATGATTTAATTCAAATACTGGACACATTATGCTTTGTAAAATTTATGCGTAAAGGAGACTTTGTACTTAATAAACAAGTGGGAATATGATACAAAAGCTTGTTATGTTTGAGATGGTTGTACTTACAGCTTATCATTGGCCTCATCATAGCCGTAGACATTGAGAACTGTGAACTTGCCACGCGACTTCCAGGTGTTGACACCCGTTTGTAGATTGAGGTTCCACACTTGACTCCAGTTATCGATGAAGTACACAAAGATGCAATTGAGGCCATTGTTAAAGCACTTGGGAGTGCTCAAAGGCACCCAGCCATTGGGTTCCTCGATGCGGGTAACCTCGGCACAGACGCCGCCATGACTGCAGCTCTGCAGTGAGGCCAGATTCTGACGTCGGTTCATCCAGGTAATGAGCAGATGTGTGTTATTCGACCAGACCACATTCTGTAGAATGTGATCGTTGCTCACAATATTAACGGGAGCATCGATGCGCATCATGACGGGATCATTGTTGCTCAGATCGTAGACACGCAGATATACAACGGGATTTGGTGTGCCAGATTTGGGATACTTCAAATTCTCTTCATGCGGATACTGAGAGTACGAGGTGGCGTCGTCGCCATAAAGGAAATACTTAAAGGTCTCCACTTTGGTATCATCGAAGAAACCCACAGCCAGTTTGCTGCCATCTGGCGACCACCAGAGGGCGCTGCCACTGCTCAGCACCTCCTCCTCGTAGACCCAGTCGGGCACACCATTATACACGATGCCATCCTGGCCATCCTCCGTGATGGCAATCTCCAGATTCTCATTGAAATGTATGTGAACGTTATTCTGATACACATACGCCAATCGATCCTTAAGTGGCGACCAGCCACAATACTGCAATTTCTCTCCCTTATGAATCTTGATGGCCGTATTCGTTGCAATATCATAGACATCATATTGGGCCACATACGAATGACGGAACTTCTCAGTCAAGTTGTGACGCACCAGAATTTTCGTATTATCCGCGGAAAGCATAAACGAAGCACCATTGTAGGAGTTCTGTAAATTGATCGAGTCTTATACTTAATACGTCTATCTTACAAAATCTTAAATTTAATCAATCATACCAGAAATGTAGAGTCCACAAAAATGCTATCCGCCTTGGTCGCCGCATTGAATTTGTGAATGGACCTATCGCTGGCAGTGTAATAGAACTCCTCATCTGTTAATTGCAATGAAGTAATTAATTAATTGCATTAGTCATTTATTCTTAGAGAAGCGTTTTTCTTCTCTACAAAGAACTGTATTTAATATTTATATATGTAAATAAAACACATGTGTGTATATGGTATTACTCAAACACTTGTTAGACAATCTTTTGTTTTCCCTTAGGATTTGTCAACAATTGTTTGGCTTAGAATGCTTGCCAAATTTCAATTACAGTTTTCGACTATTTTTCTGTTTAATTTTTATTTAATCCAAGCATGTAATGGGGCTCTCGTGTAGGTATCCACCCAAAAACTACAAACAAAAACCCAAATTGGAACTTTCTGTACTGTATAGTAAGCACTTAAAATTAAATAAGTAATCACGCGTATGAGAAATACGAACAAGTGCTCGACACCTTCAAATTCACCAAGCACATCTGTTTTTTTTTTTGTACAAAAAACTTTTTTGCTAAAAATATAACAAAAAGAAAACATATACAAAATTCTAAGACACCGTTTTAATGTCAGCCTTCGATCGATATTGATAAAAATTTATTTAATGGGAGAAGTTTGATCATGATACTTGAACAAGTCCTCTAACCATACATTAAGGAAACAATTGGCAAGAATGTAACAATAGGGAAAATGTTAAATACAGCTTAGCAATTAAAAAAAAAAAACAAATATCCTGCAAAATTGTTTAGGGCTTTCAGAATTTATTAAACTTATAAATATTTTGATAGTAAAGAGATTTGATCGGCTTAAAAATAATAAAAACGTACAGTGATGACCAAAGTAATTAAGTCGTTTCGAAAATATCACATTTTCACTATAAGCTTACATGTGTTTTTATTAGTAAATTAATAATGCCATAATACAAAAATTAATATTATAGTATATATCTGAACGTTATACTTTGTTTATTAACTATTTGTCATAACAATAATTAAACTTTTGAAGAATAATAATAATAACATAAGATAAAAATAGGCAAAAATATAAATTTAAATTAAACAAATTAAATTTAACAATTAACAATAAAGATACAAAAGTCTATAATTGCTTATTTAAAATGAAAATGAAAATCAATAATTATGGGAAAGCAATTAACTCTAAACTAATATAGACTAAAGAAGTTTTCCCCTGAAAGTCGTCATTAAATTAATTTGTTTGATGTTTAGGTGTGCAATTATCTTTGTGATAATTAATAAGTTTGTATAAGTTATCAAACATGTAAATTAAATTGTATTAAATGGTTATTAGCTTTTTGTTGCTGCGAGAAAGATTTTTTAAATTATCGCTACAGTGCTTTATTTCTCAAAAACATTAACTGATAATAAGAATTTTATTAAATTGTTAGAATTTGGAAAATCACTTTAAATTCTTTTGTCCCGGTAAAAACCTTTTTTCTGGAAATGCCCATGCAATATATAAAAATACGTAAGTAATCACTAAGCGTATGAGGAATACGAACATGTGCTCTACAACTTTAAATTACCCAAGCGGTGGTTAAAACAATTAAAGAATACAATTTTAAGATTCAATGATCGATTTTGATAAAATTTACTTTATGGCATAATTTGATCGTGATACCTGCTTCGAGTCTTAAAAAACATTTGACTAAAATGTAACAATAAACACCTTTCGGATAAATATCAAATACTCTCAGCAATTTTGAAAAACAAAAATTCAATTGCTTAAAGATTTCAGAATCTGTTAAGTTGATAACTTTTAATTAATTTAACCTTTAATTTGGACCCTATTAAAAACCACTTCTCGATAGTAATCAGATTTGACCATTTAAAAAAAAGAAATAACACGTTATTTTATCATTAAATTATTGTGATTAGAAAATTAAGTAATGCCCAAATAAAAAATGACCAATATTTATCTAATCGAATTATCAGAGGCTTTTATTTGAATTAAATTCTTATCTAAGCATATCTGCAAAGTCTGCGTGAGGTGAAAAACATCTGGTGAAACCAGTTTAAATCTTTTTTGACAATTTCATGTCGTACTTTGCTATTTATAGTATATAACGTGGTACTTTAAACCAGGTTATGCTACTTATTATAATAATAGAGTCACGACAAGTTAAGAGTACCAAATTACCAAGCACAATTTATAGATCTAAAATGATGATGCACATATTCAAAATTGAATTAATGTTAAGAGTGTGCAGTGTACACACTTTCTGATAGCAACTTTATCCCAAATTTGATTGCCTGGGCAGCGATAAGCGACAACAAATACAAATACAAATGGGTGTCATAATTCTCATATTAAAGATAAGATTATTTGTGGGAAATCGACATCTATTAGATTATTATTATTTAGGGCCTTTAGATACAGTATAACTCGTGATTAAGGCAAAAAAAATTATAGAAAATGTGCAAAATATAAAATTATGAAATACATAATGCCAAGTAATTAATCTTTATAAAGAGAATGTTCAGTTACGGAAATGAAAATCGTATAATAAAGGAGATAATACTATTATGTGTGTGTGTCTTGCTCTTCACACTCTCATAGATATGTAAATATCCCAATAATGAACGAAGGTTAAGGGAAATGACCTCAGAAATTGCCCATTCAGTCTACGATCGCAGCACGCATTGTCAACATATTGATAAGAGTCTCCAGCTGGGATTTTTTTTTATTTTTTTGGCACTGTGGGGAAATCACAGTGAAGGGGAATTCTCCGCTTTATAACACATTAAATGTGACGACTATTAACCTGCAGTTCCACTGACCTGTTATCCAGGTGCCGTTAAAGCCCCGAAGTCCCGCGGTGCCATAAATGGCCTCCGTTAGGTCCCAGGGTGTTTTGCCATCTGTCACACGCCCGACATTTGATGGCAGCTTGACGATCGCGGCGCTTGAAAGGCAAAGGCCACCGACCAGCAGCAGCAGCAGCGCCGTACTTAAATGCAATTCTTTATGCATCGTTTCACTTCACAACAATTACAGCAACAACAATTCAAACTTGTCAAATGCAAAACGAAACGAAACTGAAACTGAATTGAGATGAATCCCCGACAGAGCCGGAATAGAAAGAATTGTTGCGCTCAGCGCCACAGCAAAACATCAACTGAATTCAAAATCAGTTATAATCAGCAATTAACACCGCTATGCCCGCGAACTCACGACAATTCCAAAATAGCAACTGCATCGAAGGGTCTGCTCGAAAATACCCTGTACATACATACATACATGCCGAAAAAAATCACATCACAAAATGTTATGTAAATTAATCTGAATATGAAATAAATGTAATAGTTAAATATTATACAATCCATATTTAAAAAATAATCAGACTTTAATTGTAGGTACATAAAATGTTTTGAAAAATAATAACAACAAACATAAATTAAAATGTTTATTAATTTCAATATTTATTTATTTATAGTCTAATTAAAAACAGCTGACAAAACAGTATAAATTTAAACTAAAAAAAAAATAATGTTACAAATTTAAAATTATTTTTTTTTAAACATAAAAGATTGGTCCAACAATGGTGCAAAAAACATAAGAAAACAATTAATTTTTAATTGTTTTAAATGAAGCATTCTATATCTGCCATCTCGATAAATATGCATGCTTATTCTTTAAAAAATATTTAATTTATTACGTTAGCTTAAACTAGCTTTTATAACGAGTTCCACTATCTATGTGTTAATTTATTAAACTAAGCTTTCTTTATAAAATAACAAAATTAAAAAATACTTTCAATTACTCCCGTTTTTTGCTTCACTTATAGGGTATTTAAGCGATAGCAACAAGTAGCTTAGCGTTAAACGAATTGAGCGACAGTGTTGCTGTGCTGCAAGTGTTATCGATTGCAATTTCGATAAAAGCTTGGCAACATTTTAGTCTGTTGGCCGTTATTTGATTGCTAAAATACATTTACAAGTAATTATTTACGTGCCATGAAATACACCTTCCTCATAGATATTCTTCTTTAATCTCTTAAGGGCTCTTCACTTTATCGATCTGAAAAAGGAGCGACAGTGCAATTGATAAAGCATGAAACTTCATTTTGGTATGTCTAATTAACTGTTTAAAAATGCCAATAGAGATCAAGGCCAAGACAGAAATCATACCACAGCTAAATACATGCATTACACTAAATGATATAAAAATTTAAATTTAAATTTGCATGGCATCAATATAACAGGTAAGAAATACGCAACTCAAACAATTTATAATGAATATTGGCAGAATTAGTTTCTTTACAATCTTTATTAGAGTTATGCTTAGTGGTATAGAGTTTGTTCTAATATAGTACTGGTTAAAACATATGTATATACGACGATCATAATTTGCAAAGTGAGAACATCGATCAGAATCATCTCGTCAAATATTGCATAGGTATAGAAATTAAACTGATTTCTTAGTCAATTGTTTTTTGTTTTGTTTTTTGCTTAGTCAACTAGTTTAAGTAGTTAATATAGAAAGTTATCGGTCTCGGGTTGCCGGTATACATGAATTAAGAAGGTTACTCTAGTGGCGGTGGTTGCTGCGACTCCGGCTGCTGTTGCTGCGACTCCGGCTGCTGTTGCTGCGACTCCGGCTGCTGTTGCTGCGACTCCGGCTGCTGCTGTTGCACACTTGGCAATTTCATAATTTGCTCTATGATGTGAGCCTGCTGCTCCAAGCATTTGGGTATAAATATATTCATTAGGTCGACCTTGCGCTTTTCCAATTCCAAACGTTGCCGCGAGATTTTCACTTGCTCCGACAGCAGTTGATTCTTGCGACGCACTTCCTCGAGGTACAACGATTCGAGGGAATCGGCAGCGGGTGGATTGCTTGAGCCATAGGGTCGGCCACGTTTCCGTGGTGTTGGTGTCGGTGCTGTCGCCACAGCATTGCCACTGGCACCAGCTGCAGCAGCTGGTGGTTGCATTGGGCCGCCATTGCTGTTGTTAGTGGCCACGCTGATGGTATTGTTGCTGCTATTTATGTAAGCTACAGCTGTGATCGCCTGCTGGTTGACGGACGACGAGGAGGCAACATTATTGCTGCTGTTACCGTAGTGTTGTTGAGGCTGAGCCGAAGCACCGCCAGCATAGTTGACCACGCCTGTCTCGTACTCAGGCTGAAATTGTTGCTGCTGCTGCTGCTGATGTTGATGTTGCTGCTGTTGCTGTTGCTGCAGTGGAGTTTGCAGCTCCAACAGTTGTGCTGGCTCCGCGGGCGAATACTGTTGCAGTTGCTCTTGAAATGGCATCGATCGATAGTCCTCGTCATCGTATTCTCGCTTGATATCATCGTACTGATCGGTAAACAGTTCCGTATTGAAGCTCATTGTATTATTGTTGTTGTTATTGTTGTTATTATTATTGCCATGGGCATGGCTGCTGCTGTTGTTGCTGTTGCTGCTGTTGTTATTGTAAAAGTTGTTACCCGTTGCATCTGCAGCCAAATTAAGCACCGACTGTTGCTGCTGCTGTTGTTGTTGCTGCTGCTGCTGTTGTTGTTGCTGCTGCTGTTGCTGCTGCTGTTGTTGCTGCTGCTGTTGCTCCTGCTGTTGCTGAAGCTGCTGGGCCTGCTGCTGCTCCTCCTCTCGTGGCGGCGACACATCGCGATTGTTGAGCATGACATCGGGCGGCACAGGTTCTGCATCTTTGGGCCTGTGTATGTTCTTAAGTATGCGATTGATAATGTCATATTTCTTCCAGCGCAAGGGATAACTGGATGGATCACTTTGCAATTGTTTTTTCACTGAGCTGAGAAATTGAGATAGACGTTTAGTGAATTTTTTGATTAATGCCAATATTGCTCACCGAAATTTAGCCCTTGTCTGGTTGACCTTCATTTGTATCTCCTCAGGTTTCACATCCACCGAGAAGCGTTCGCGCAGCTCCTCCGACCACTGGCCAAAGAATATCGTGTTCTTGCCGTTGCGCGTCAGATGCCAGTTGTCTCGACCCCAGATCTCATAGAGGCGCTCCTCCTCGCTGGGCGTCCAATAGCGACGCGACTTCTCCTTCGACTTCACCTCCAGCACCTCCTGGCTGCCGCACATATTGGCATCTGCTTCAGGCTCTACGCTTGAAATCGTTTTCGCATTCGCATTCGTATTCGTGCTCGCAATCACATTGACTGCGCCGGCGGCCGCAGTGCTCCCTCCGGCAAGATTTGCTGATAAGTTTTCGTAGTCCATGCGGATGTGGGGACTGGTGTCTTATTCCAATCTAAGCAGAGTATCGCTGGTGTCAGCGTCGCATCAATTGCGCGCTTCTAAACAATGTTGTGCTTCATTTAAATACTTTTTAGAAAAATTTAAGCTTCACTTTTTCGCATAAAAATCAACAACTAGGGATGGCTTCTATTATCGATGTGTATCTATTATCGATAAGTGTAATTTGATTAACCTTTAGGTGTGACCAAAGTTGACTTATCAAGTTATCAATGCCCTGCACAACTTGGTAGGTTAAAGCTATCGCCTAAAAACATATTATTATCCATTTTCGGGCATTTTCATTGCGCCATATATAAAAAATTAGTGTTTTTTAATATCGATAGTTTTAAGACTACTTGAATTTACCATCAATAACAATGCTTGTACATAAAAAAGTAGGGCCGTACTCTTGAATGCACTAAAATACCCAAAAAAAGTTTTGAGATTTATTTGTATGAAATATAATCATCTTAGTAAAACCGCTTTCACTTAATTCATGGAAATGAAGATATTTGCATATTAACACTCAGCCAATTTTCCTTGATCCGAGATCGGTATACCGAGTTCAAGGGCTGAAAAACATCCACAGTGGCACCTTCGATGACATAATCATATCGGTATAGATAGGAAAGTATATTGAGTACCTTTAAAAATTGTAAGCAAATCATTTAAAAATCAAAATGGTTTATTAAAAAGTTGGTCATATTATTAATTAAATGCCTAATGTAAAAAATACCAATAACAAAGATTTATATCGACTAAGCACCGATAACTATACAGGCCTTGTCAGCAGTGCTGCCAGCCCTTCTGGGCCAAAAAAAGCTAGATCTGCATTTAAAACAAGCTAGAAAAGGCTATACACTTTTAGACATAGCTATATATAAAAAATATTTTAGATTTAAGGTATTCATTTTTATAAGTCAAAGAGATTGTCACATGCTTCGCTGATTTGTACCTACGGATTGGCTGTACTTCGCAGGCTCTTTAGAGTTATGGCAACATTTATTTAATTTTTTATTATTTTTAACTACATATATGGAATATTATGAGTTTAAAAGATTGCCTTTGTTCAACATTGTATGCAATTAGTCAATCAATGCACAATTTATTTCTCTATTGTTCATCTAACAATCTTCAACGATCTTCAAACGCGTTCAACCTATGCGATGAACCACAACAAGGATAAAAGGCTCAGCACAAATGATAATAGTTTCCAAAAACGTTCATTGTCTCCCGCATCCATAATTATTACCATATTGGATGATATTATACTAAGTAGGGTTGTTAATAAT